>APFE030110103.1:110634-129791 GCA_000404065.3 Pinus taeda | reverse complement strand
GTCCTTTACCAGTACGCAGGCTGCAACCTGCAGAGAGCTACAACTCTCTCTCATTTTCCGGTCTCTCCTAGAAGGGATCTACAACCCCCTTAGCTCTTTTACTTCTTTAAGGACCACGTTTCATAAATTTTTAGACTGGATCCATGAACATCAAATAATCATCAAGTACATGTAGATCACCCAATCTCCTTATACAATGAACCAATGAATCACCCAATTCTTCAGAATGTTGTAAACAGAAAGGTAATACCAGACATCTAAACCCAGAATTCTGCAGCAATAGATAAAAGACAGTCAACAAAGGTTTCAAGATAATACCGCAACTTCATCAACAGGGGCCTGCGTACATCTGCAGCTCTTCTGAGTCTGAACTGCGCAGATCCGCATTGGTCGTTCTTCTGCTCTGCGTACTTTTCTTCAGATCTGCACCTTTACTTTCTGACTTACAGCGTACATCCGCACTGTGCCTTCTGATTTCCTACGTACCTCACACTTCACCTTTTTCTGTGCTGCGTGCGCCTCGCACTATGCCTTCTCCTTTGCTGCGTACCCCACACTGCGCCTTTGGCTGCGCTGCGTACCCCCGCACTGAGCCTTTTACTGCGTTGCATACCCCCACACTGTGCCTTTGGATCGCCTACAGACTTCTAATTAGGGCCAAATTTACAGTCCTTCAATGTGCCACAGTCAGTCAGATCCACAGATCTGCTCATGCGCTCGAGAGATCACGACATGTCAATAGATTCACCTTAAGTTATCTCCTTGATTTAGATCTAGCTTTTAAAACCAAACACCCAAAATTTCAGATCTTAAGATATTCAAATTTCACAAGTGTGTGGCCAAGGGATCTCCTTTCCTTTTTATAGGCAATCCTTTCTCAATACCATGGTCCAAAACCATAATAACACAATACCATGAACCCAATACTTGGGATCAATACTTTTGGATGCAATACCATGGACCAAAACCATTTGATCAAAAACTGTCAGACTAATACCATGAACCATTCATGAAGATTCCCACGTGCACGTGCTTTTATGCATTGGAGAGTGTGAAACTGGGGTCTGCACCTTCTGAACGTAGAACCTGCGTGCATGTCTGCACTCCTTGGTCGTCGTACCTGCAGGTCTGCAACTTCTTCTAGGATTACCTGCGGGTATCTTAATTTTCATGATTTTGAGAGCCTGAACTGAGATCTGCCACAGGAGTGAGTTGCCATCAAGTACAACACCTGTACCATAGAGCCAAAGCAGAATCATAATGCCAGCACTATAGTTTTTGTTGCTAAGTGATTGATGTAGGAAAGAGTCATTGGTTTTGTATGACTGGTTAGTCAGATTAATTGGCACTTACAGTATTAGTCCTGCATACACTTTGCATGCATCTCACAAGCTTACCTGCCCGAGTTAATGATTTATGTTTAATCAAATTATAATGTTATAATTTGACTCAACATTTTGGCACCGTTTCCATGGAGGTCCTAAAGGGATAATACTGAAGTGTTTTTATTACATGCATTGTTTGGAATTTTTCAAGACTGGGGGAGTCAAAGGGATAAGATGAAGGGCAAAGCCCATGCACCAGAGGAGGTCAGAAATTCACCAAAGTCATGTCTTGATTGTTTGGTAAGTAATCTCTTTTGATTTTATTTTCATAGTAGATGATTGGGTCCAACATCTACAAATGTCTTTTGTGGTGGTGTGAACACCACTTCATTTGCTAATACACTAGCAAGGAAAAAGAAGTCTATAAGAAATAAGGTAGCAAGAGAAGAAGAGTCTGGTCAGGAGGTTTGCGGTCCTCAAAAGAGCCCGAAACATATTCTTGCTTCTACTATACAACTTCTATAGGAAAATCTCCTATTTCTACCCATTTTGAATCTCCTGTCACAAGGAAAACAACATCTCTGCTCAGTGGTCAGCCTGAAAAGGAATTCCTTGGAAATCTTATTCGAGAACCAGAAATCCAAACCATTGATTTTGCATGATCTACAGTCTACAAAGCCCCCACTTCCTTTTGGTCCAGAATGGCCCATGAAGAGGGGACCGGTCACATAGATGGATATGATTAGAAGGAAGAAGAACTGGTCACATTTGAATTCCCTATCAGGGAGGCTGGTGGAGCTACTTAGATGAAGAATATTCCTCCTTCAGCCTTGCCTAATTTTCTTTGGTTTCCTAGTGAATATCCTGATGCCTTTCTATTCGAATTCGATGTGTTGTGCAGAAGTTATAACTATTCCTAAAATGCTCAGAAGATGAAGTTATTTCCTGCAACATTGAAGGATGCGGCTCTCAAGTGGTTCATGGGGTTGGCTTCAAACTCCATTACAACTTGGGAGGAAATGAAAAAGGTATTCCTAAGAAAGTATCAAGATTATTGCAAGACTAGGGACCTCAGAGAAGAAATATTTGGCATGACTCAGAAGGAGGGGGAGAGCCTTGAGGACTTGGTGGAGATATTTCAGTATAATCTGCAGAGGTCTAAAATGAATCAACTGAGCAAGGATACTAAAAGAGCAATTTTTCTCAGAGCAATCAGACTAGAATCTCTAGAGAATTTTAATATGATGGGAAGAGGTGACATATCAAAGTTGGTTTATGATGAAGTATGTGAGATATGTCGTCGATATTCAAGAGGAAATTCGAAAGTTGGAGGAGGAACAAGAGATAGTGCTTCTAGGTTTGTCGAGTCAGTTGTTGGAGCTGGAGTAACCAGAGCTGAAATGGGTAATTTATTTGAAAATTTTAAGACTAATATTCTTAGCACAATATCTTCTGATTGGATGTTTTGCGGGTTAAGAAGAAACCAGAAAAATAAGAGGAACTAGAAAAATCCCTGGCCGTGTCCTGTTCGAAATGCAGGAAGAAGCATGCCTTGAGGGAATGTCCTACAGATAGCATAGAGATATGTTAAATCTATGAAGTAAAACACTGTGCTAATCAATGCCCGTCACTTCCCGAAATCAAAGCAGCATATCTAGCCTATCAAGGAGATATCAATGCACTTTATACAATGACACCTCAAAGACCATGGAAACCATGTATTGTAGGTATGGCTCAGTCGCATTTTCAATTTCCTTATAATCAAATTCAGATGTGGAATATTCCAATGCCCTGGCAGACCTGGCCTCCACAACAGCCTTGGCAGGGGAACTTTTCTTACATCCTCCGCAACCTACACAAAAAAAAATGACTCAACCTCAGCAACAGCAGCTTCAGTTTCCTGCCCCACTAAATCAACCCCATCCTACGCAACTTCCTTCCCAGCCAATGTCTAACCCAATAATAAAACCATCCAATCCACTCACAACATTGGATGGGTCACCTATCCCACTTTCCTTACTACTGTCTTACACCACAGTCACTACAGGAAATTTATGTTCTTGTTTTATAGGAATTTCCTGTGTTGTTGTAGGAAATCGAGCTGAGGTTAGGAAAAGTGGTGAATCAGCCCGGAAGAATTGAAGAGATTGTAGAGGAAGGCTCTCTAGAAATGTCTAAAGTTGAAACCACACCTGAACTAGCAGAAAAACCTACTTCAAGGCTGCAAGAACCTTCCTCGTCCCATAAAATCCAACCTCCTTTTCCAGAGAGGTTGGAAATGAGACTAAAGCAGCCCGAGTTTGATCTTATGTCTGAATTGAGAAATGTATGCATTAAGATCCCATTGCTGCAAGAAATTAAATATATCTCAATCTATGCTAAAATAGTAAGGGAGCTATGTACCAAGAGACTAGGAAGACAAAGGAAAGAACTCTCTACAATTCAAGTAGGTGGGAAGCTTGCAAGTTTAATGTCTACCATATTTGTTACTAAAAAATATGCAGACCCTAGAATCCCTATGGTTACCACCTTTATCAATGAACAACCTATAAAAAATACTTTAATTGATTTAGGTGCAACCATTAATGTAATGACTATGGATACCTTATAAAGAATAGGAACCTTTGACTTATTTCCTACTTCTACCATGCTAGAATTAGCAAACAGGTCTAAGGTAAAGCTAGAGGGGGTATTAGAAGACAGTGTCATCTCATTAGATTCTTGGAAGTACCCTATATATTCTTATGTACTTCAAACCAAAACTAACTTAGGAGAGAATCCTTTGATCTTGGGGATGCCATGGTTAGCCACAGCAGATGCTTATATAGGGTGTAGGTCCAGAAATATGACCATCACTCATGGGACTGAAACAAAGCACATTAAATTATATCCCCCCGCTCAACCTCTCTTGAGATTAGAAAATACACATTCGGTTGAAGAAGAAGAGCATGATTCAGAATGTGCTCGACCAGTTTTGACAATTGCCCAATCCATGAGCCTTAAAGAAAATTCAGAAGAAAATTTGATAAATTGTTGTATTTCTAATCCTGATTTTCTGCAGCAAGAAGGAAGGTAGTCTAGTCATAATTTAGATCTCATTACTAATCTGTGGGATTTTCATGAATATGGTATAGAAAACGAATTACATTCAACCTTATTATCTACATTTCCTGCATATTCCATGACTGAATAGGGGAGTAAGGTGGTTGAAATTTTTCTTGAAAAACCTTTGAATACTAAATTTGCCTTAACCCCTGAACAGGGAAAAAAGTTAATTCAAGCATTGAAATATTTTTCGGAAACTTTTGCTTTGGAATACGCAGATATGAGAGGCATTCACCCGCACACATGCATTCATCATATTTATATAGAAGAGAAAGCTAGGCTTGTGAAACAGCCACAAAGGAGGATGAACCCCGCTTTAAGGGAAATTGTGAAACATGAATTGCAAAAATTGTTAAATTTAGGGTTCATCTATCCTATCTCAAATAGCCAATGGGTATCTCCATTGGTTATTGTCCCCAAAAAGAATGGTAAATGGCAAGTGTGTGTATATTACAGGGAACTAATCAAGGCCACATTGAAATATCACTTTCCCTTGCCTTTTATAGACCAAGTGCTAGACACTTTGGTAGGAAAAAAGTTATTTTCCTTCCTAGATGGGTTCAGCAATTACATTCAGATTAAGATAGCTTTGGAAGACCAAGAAAAGACTACATTCACATGTCCCTAGGGCACCTATGTGTTATCGGGAAATCTAGTGTCCACTCGAAGCTGCTAGTCCCACTAAGACTGGTAGCTATCTTAAAAACAAACAAACTAAAACTACTTTCGCTTTCATTTATGATAAGTAGATAAGAGGGGAACAAAGGACACCAACCTCAGTCTTGCGCTTGGTTCCTCTCCTTTCTGATAGATCTTTGTCGCTTCTTCTTCATCTACCCAACTTCAAAGAGCACCTATGGAATCAAAGTAGCATAATACTATTGAAGAACAGATATATACAATCATAAGCAATACAGGACCAGATATGTATTGACCACACAAATGCATATATCATCAAACTTACAAGAATGTGGAGGAAAACTTGAATAGCTTTATTAATATCAAGAATAGCAAAGAGGATTACAACCAATTGTTCTGACCCAGCATCATCCTCCAGCATGAAAGCCCTTCTTCACCTCATGTAAAGCTTAGATCACCCAACACTATGATGTTGCACCAAGAAACCAACAACACTTCCTTACAAGATACAAGATTCTAGCCTTTGGATCTCTGTGATGAGGGATCCATATATAGATGATTGTAGGGGGGTGAGTCAGCTTTTGGGATGTTGATTAGTGTCCTCTCTCTTATAGTTCTTGATTCTACTTGGAGATTGATGATCTCTTACTCATCCCTAGGCGAATTCAGAGAGGCAAGTGTCAGAGGAGAAGTTTCTAGAAGATTCCATGATCCTCCACCTCGCAAACTGTCTCTTCCATTTGTCCATTCTCGCCCATAGCACCCTACAGAAGGGATTTCCAGTATGCATCGCACCCTTTACATTGAGTGGGTGAGATGCATTGCACCCTCTGCACTGGGCATTTTGTATGGTCCAGTTTTGACCAGTTCTGAGCAGTTTTCTATGGAGAACTTCTGGGAGACGATGTAATCAGCTAACCTTGTTCCTTAAGGGAGTGAAGCAACACTTTTAGGGACTTAGGAGCCCTTGGTTTATGGACATTCATGATTGGGGTTGCAGTGCCCAAAAATGTCTATAACACTATGCATATAGGGTAATGCCATTTGGTCTATGCAATGCACCAGCCACATTCGAGTGGGTGGTCCTTGGTATTTTTCTGATATTTTGCATGACTGCGTAGAAGTTTATATGGATGACTTTAAATTCATGGGTGATACTTTTGAAGAATATTTACATAATCTTGAGAATTTTTTGTAGAGATGTAGAGAAACTAACCTCTCATTAAGTGATGAAAAATGTTTTATGATTATGAATGAAGGTATTGTTTTGGGTCATCATGTTTCTGTTGCAAGAATTAAAGTTGATCTGGAAAATATTGAAGTCATTACAGAGCTACCCCCACCAACCAATCAGAAGGGAGTCCGAAGTTTTCTTGGGCATGCAAACTACTATAGAAGTTTTGTTGAAAATTTTACAAAAGTAGCCTCTCTATTATTTAAATTGTTGACTAAAGAAATTGAATTTTATTGGGATGATGAGTGTCAAGCTGCATTTGACACACTCAAGGAAACAATTTCTTCAGCATCGATATTGAGAGACCCAGATTGGAAATTGCCTTTTCATATTTCCATTAATGCCTCTAATTCAGCCATAGGAGCGGTATTGGGACAAAAGGAAGATCCGGTAATCCATGTTATTTATTATGTTATTAAAAACTTAACTCCTTCATAACTGAATTATATGGTAGCTGAAAAAGAATTTCTTGTTGTGATTTATGATATTAATAAGTTTAGACATTACATCATGGGCTATGAAGTTTTTGTGCACACCAATCACTCTTCCATTCGATATCTCATGAATAAAAAAGTTACTAATGGCAGGATTACTACGTGGCTTTTGTTGCAGCAAGAATTCGACATCATGATATTGGATAGGCCTAGAAAGGAAAATCAGTGTGTCCGGGAAGACAATATCTATGAAATTTTGAGAGCCTATCACAATGAACCATGTGGAGGAAATTTCGCAGACAAGCGAACAACTTAAAAAATCCTTTGCTCAGGTTACTACTGGCCAAGTCTTTTCAAAGATGCAAGGGAGTATGTTTGGAAGTGTGACAACTGCTAGAGAATGGGGTGGCCTGTACAATCAGATGAGATGCCTTTGCAGCCATAGGTTCTTATAGAACCTTTTGAGAGGTGGACTCTTGATTTTGTAGGTCCCATCAACCCTATGTCCAAAGGTAAGAAGTATATTTTAGTTTATATTGATTATGTTACGAAGTGGGTGGAGGAAAGAGCATTACCTAGAGCAACAAAGAAAACAGTGGTAGATTTTACTTTTTTATGATATTTTTGTAAGATTTGGGGTCCCTATAGAAATAGTCATCGATCAAGGTACTCAGTTTGTATCAAAGCTTATGCAGGTAATTGTGCATAAATATCAGATTACTCACTGTAGGTCCACCCCTTATCATCCACAAGCCAATGGGTAGGTGGAATCAACAAATAAGGTGTTGGAGACAATCCTTACCAAGACAGTGCAATTACATAAGAAGGATTGGTCTGACCAACTTCTTGAAGCATTGTGGACCTACCGGATTACATGGAGAAATACCATTAGCTTTTCTCCACATGAATTGGTGAATGGAAAGCAAGTTTTATTGCCCAGTGAATTTCAGATCAAAACTTTTAAAATGGCAGTAGATTTGGGAATAAACCTTGATGAAGCTCAGCAGCAAAGAATCTTGCAGCTCAATGAGTTGGATGAAATTAGGCAGGATTCTTTTCAGCATACTGACTTGATTCAACAACAACTGTCTAAATGGCACAACATATACATTAAAAAGAATAAGTTCAAAGAGGGAGACTGGGCATTGTTGTATGATTCTAAATTTAATAACTTTAAAGGAAAATTTAACACACATTGGCTAGGCCCCTATGAAATTGAGAAATTCTTTGATAAAGGATCTGTTTAGGTTAAAACCATTGATGACAAGAATGTTACCTTCTTGGTGAATGCACACAAACTCTAGTATATTAGAAACCCCAATCTAAGGAGGAATTTGTGGAAGAAATTGTGAAGAAAAGAGAGCTAGAGATGGTGAGAGAAGGGATCATTCCTTCCACTATCTCTCCTTGATTTCCTGCTGACACAATGAGCTCACTTTGTTCCTCCTCATGCTCGGTAAAACATGAGAGGAATCTCTATTGGGTATAGGTTTATCTCTTTTTCCAGGCCCAATGGAATAATTACGAAAAAGGAACCCCCTGGAGTCTTCTTTTCCAAGAATTTCAAACTCTCTAAAAATGAAATATGGTGAGCATGGACTACCCTAGGCTTGTTCAAATTACAGTTCAGTAGGCCCTCTTAATAAAATTTTGTTTTCAAATAAATCCAAATTTCTCGTGTTGGACTGATGTGGGATTTCTTAAGACCCTCCTTCTAACAATCTTGGCCCATCGACATCAACAAGTTATCTGGGTGAAATATTAGAGCCTTATGATGCCTTGAAGCTTGTATGCCCCAATGACAGGCTATCTCGCTAGCAGCAATGGGGAATCACTATGGATCCTTGACTGCTGGATCCTATAGGGGGATTCGACACATTAATTCACACCCGATGGGATGCATCAGGGTACCTTGGTCTTCGCTCTCATTAAAGGTGATGGGCCTCGCATTAGTTAACTGCTGACCTCAATGGCTAGTAATCCAATGATCTCATTGCACATTCGACAAAAGCACCTTTTATTCATGTGTAGTGGATTGTACACAAGCGAGGGAGAAGTGTTAGTCATGGTTCGATTTCCTGCAGAAGCTCCACAAGTCATGGTCCAATTTCTTGCAGAATCTCTGAAAGTCATGGTCTAGATTCCTGTAGAAGTTTTAAAAGTCGCGGCTCAATTTTCTGGAAGATTCAATAGTGTGGTTCCATTTCCTGCAGAAAAAGTTCAACAGTTCCAGTTCCATTTCCTGCAGCGGCACCCTTATTTTCTTAAAAACAAAACAAAAAGCATAGACAAAGCATTAATTTAAAAAAGCATTGACAGATTTTTAATACTAGTCGAGGTCATGAATTGTGAAATCATATCTCTGATTAAATTATTAGGTGGGTTATCATCTCAAGGACATGCACACGTCATCTGAAGTATTAGACCATTGGAAGGTATAAGGTAAAGTACAGCTGGCGACATGACACTTGAGGTAAAGGGTAATTAACACTTTTATTTTTAATTATTTGTATGACTTTTCGGCTATTGTCAACCTTGCAGAAAACACAGTCATAATATGGTATATTATGGCTCCATCTCCTCCCCTGATTCCCATGATTCTAACACAACCATTATACGTACTCCCCATATCTTCCGGCAGGTTGGATCATCATGACAATCATGATCACGACCCGTCTTTCAAAAACCCCATGCTTTGCGATCACCTTCTATAAAATCCCTCCCTTGTCACGCGAGTCTGTTACAAGTTTACGCTGATATTTCCAAAGAATTGCATAAGCCCTATCCACCAGTCTTTCACCATGTCAAAATTACGTGCCCCTGTCTGCTTTGAGCCATAAGGGCCTAAATTACTAGAGGCCAACCCTCACAGCAAGGTGATATTGGAAAGAGAAGGGTTGTTTCCATTTTTCCAGCGATTCAGTGGCCGCAACTCCAAGGTGAGAAAATCTTTCACCCTGAACCTGAATGGCGATAAGGCTCAAGTTGGGGATGTTCAATTTAGGTTGAACAAGGGTTTGGTAGCACGAGAATGCAAGATTTTACAGTTGGGAGAATTTTGGTTCAAGAACCATCGTTTCAACAAGAATTTATGCGCGCCCTTCCTCCACAGAGAGCATTCGAACCCCGACTGGACTAAGGGAATCTCAGAGGAATTCTTAAAGAGTAAGTACCGGAACTTGTTATTTTTCCTGCAGAAATACATTACGTTTGAAGGTCACTTCGGGCTTGCATTGTTATTCCATATTCGGCTCCTTGCCCATTTCCATGAAAAGCTGTTAAATTTTCCCTATTACTTGAGAATGTCGTTGATGAAGATGTTTATGGATACCAAGGAAAGGGGGGTCAATTTGGAGGAAAACCTCTACCACCACGAGCTAGTGAAAATAATCATGGTGGAGGTTTTGAAAGATAAAAAATGGACATGTGAGGAATTCTTGGCCAAAAACTATTTTGCAGAGAATGAGGATTCTGATTCCTCAAATTCTATGGAGGAAGCATCAGTAGATAAACCGGGGAAAAAGTCGTAGATGCATGGGCTACAAATAAAAGGGAAAGAAGAGGAGAAAAACTCTGACCCTTCAGAGTCTATAGCAGAAAAACCAGTGAAAAAAGCGAAGAAAAAGTCACAGACTCAAAAGCCACTAGGAAAGATGGAAACGAGGGACAACCTTGGCTCTTTGAAGCCCACTTAGAAGAAACCCAAAGAAAACCAAAGAAGAAGAATAAGCCTCGGGCCCTTGAGCTACAGATGAAGGAAGCAAAAAAAGATGAGGAGGTGGTGGTGACAGGGGAGATTGTGGGCCAAAAGCCCAAGTCAAAGAATGGTAATTCCACCTCAGTATAAAGATTTACCAAAATCCAGGTTGTTCATCTAGCAATAAAAGATACTATGGATCCAGAAGTATTGCCCAAGACAATAGATAAGAAGAAGGAGAAACACCACGACCCACCCAAAGATAAAGAGAATATTGAGTCAGCTGAGTTTACTAGTGAGGAAGCGATGTCCATTCAGGACTCCCCACTGCATGGAAGCAGGAATAACACAAAAGAGGAACAACAAGAAAAGGAGGACCTCGGTCCCCTAAATCTCTCCAAGGACATCAGGGGGGGAAGTAACCCCTCAGAAGAGACGGTCTCTACAGGAATTGGAAGAAATCATCACCAAGCTCACCATTTCATAGAGAGCTTTGAGAAAGGAAAACAAGACCCTGAAGGAGAACAACCTACGTATCCAGAAGAAGCAAGAAGAGTGGGTCCAGAAAATGGCCTAAATTATGAAAAAGAAGTAGGCTAAGATCAATCATCTGAAAAAGAAGAACAAACTGTACAAGGGTCAAATTCTTGCAGAATCTAGTGGTAACCAGTTGAACTAGTTGGTGGAGGTAGAAAATCAGTTGGCTGCACTAGATGCAGCTCAAGATAAGGAATGATTTCCTTTTTCCTTTTGGGGAGACGTGAAACTTTTGCTTGCATAAGGGGCATGCAAGGACTTAGGTGTGGGGGAGATGTTGGGGCTTGGTTTTGCCCAATTTTGACACCTTTTTCTATACTTTCCCTCTCACATTTTGACTATCTTTAACCACTACTATACCTAAATCTACTATAATACTTGTGTTTTTGCCAAAAGGGTGTCGTAGGCTGAAGGTATGCAAATTAATATCAAAAGGCATATTTTACCTTAACTTTGAGTATTCCTTAGCTAGTTGTTCATTATTTTATACCATGCCAACTAATTTCAAGTTCCTGTGCATATTTTCTTTGATTCAGAAACATGCCCATAATTCCTACAGACATTTGTGCAATCTTATTTCTTGCAGACACTCTAGATTTCCTGTTGTCACGGATTTCCTGTAACTATGTGGATTTCCTAAGGCAATGTCAGCAGTTAGTCATATTCCATGGATATCTAAGTCCAATGGGAACATGAGCTTTATGGGGAATATATCGCATATGGTTGCTATCCTATTGGCCTTCTTAGATATGCCAACAATACTGCCCAGATTCAGAAGTCTTCTCTCGTTGGCCGTTTGGAGGAACAACTATAGCCATGTAACAGATTTTCGTCTAATCCATGCTTTCAGTCATGGATTAGATTCAGTATGGCTAAAAATGATATATTGTAACATATTTTTTATCCTATGGCTTAGATTAGAAGTCTCATTTATTTCGAGCATATATGGGCTTTGTAAGTGTATAAATTCGGTCTTAGTTTCGATGATAGGGGTTGTTAGAGTGTTGGGTTGGTTTTAGCACTAACTGTGTATCAGATTGTACTCGACTATATTTTCATATTAATATAAAGATATATGTTCTATCCATTGCAGTGATAAAGCTCTTCTAATTTGAAGGGGTTGTGAGTAAGGGAGGGCCCCCTTTGCTCACAACTCCCATAGTTTAGTTTTTATGCATTTTATTTTTGTTATGTAGCAATAATTCATTTTTATAGCTAATGTACTCTTTCTAATATATCAGCATCATTAGATGAAATGAATTATTTTTCTGTTCATATGTGTAATTCAGTTAATGAAGATTTGATTTCTCATGTTGATTGAATTTCTGAATTTACTATAAGTAGATTTTTATATCTTTTCCTAATCATCATCAGTAATCTTAAGAGCTGTAGAGGGAAGTTTGATCCATTCTATAGTCTTTGCTACTAAGTGATTGATGTAGGAAAGAGTCATTGATTTTGTATGGTTGGTTAGTCAAATTAATCAGCACTTACAGTATTAAGCCTGCATATACTTTGCATGCATCTCACAAGCTTACCTGCCTGAGTTGATGATTTATGTTTAATCAAATTATAATTCTCTAATTTGACCCAACAATAAATCTATCTCAATACAGTATTTATAATAATACACACATATACACATATGCACATTTGCTCAACTCACAAAAAAAAAGGATACAATGCATGCATCTGCCATAAGGGAATCCAGAGGCTCACACCTCCACCCTCAAAGTAATACCAAGATCCACCTCCTTCCAAGGAATTCTATAATCCACTATCAAATTCAAATATGCATCCAATGTCCAGCGCAATAATCTTGTGCCACTTTTCCTCTCAGTAAACATTTACTGGCTCACTGTTCTAGGGCATACTCCCTATGTGCATCTAATTCCATCTAGAAATACTAATGACAAAAACAAATCCATTCCCCAACCTTCCCTTCTCTGTTACACAATCCTTTGAGTAATTCGGTCACCCACTTCCATGTATTCACACACCTTCCAAGTTCCGCTGGCACCCCCATGCTGGGTAGTCCATCCCTTGGCAAGGCTTCCTTACATTGGAAGATACAAAAACCAAGGCATATCCCTATCTTAAAACCATCATATTGGTCATAGCATGCTCATGGAAATCAATGTACATTATTGGTTACCAATGTCCCACAATGGCCATTCTCCTAAAGTACTTTACCAACATACTACTGCATGTTCCAATTCCTTTTGTTGCTGCTAATTATTGCAGTCAATTTCAAACACTTAACCAAGCATTTATGTGTTTCCTGTACCAAGCACATAACTTCCATTAGATTCAAAATAAATTGATATAAATTCAAATCATACCTCATTGGTGGCTCGTCAATAAGGTGTACTTGCAATTTTGTTCACTTCCTATCATAACAAGTCAAACTAGCATCTTTAACCAAATCATCATGTATAAACATATCACATCAGGTTAGCTCAAAACAAAACCATCATAGATCAAAATCATAAATCACATGTCACCATCATAAACCAGAATCATAGATTACATGCATAATAAAACTAAAATAAAATATTGATACTTATCCTTTAATTAATCCTTAGCTTCTACCTTTGTCCTTATTCTATATGCACTCTAGATCAATTGCCACACCCGACAAATGCCTAGTGCCTTCTCCTAAACCATGTGCACATACACATGGTGTGCATCACACACATATAACCACACACAGCATACAACACCATGAAATACATGCACCTACACCTTACATACAACACATTCACCTACACCCAGTGTACAACAAAACATAATACATACACCTACATCTGGTGTACACCACCACAGAATACATACACCTACACCTGATGCACAACATAATACATATACGTACATAGAGTACAACATAACTAATACACACGTCATGATACCCCGACTACACATTGTGCATACATAGTACAAAATTCCCTCAACATGGCATGAATGACATGCACACAATACCACACATACACCAGTACCATATGTACAACATGTACACAGTACCACATGTACACTATGCCACCTGCACAACATGTGCACAACATCACATGTACATGGCACCACCTACACAATGTGTACACAACACCACATGTACAACATGTACACAACAACACATGTACACAACACCACTTGCACGACATGTACACGACACCACATGTAAATAGATTCACATGCATGACATGTACACAACACCACATGTACAACATGTACACAACGCCACTTGTGCAATCATGCACACAACACCATATGTACAACATGCACACAACCCCATATGTACATAACACTGAATATACATCATGTACATAGCACCATCTATACCTAGCACTGCATATGCAACATTCACACAACACTACTTGTACCACCCTATACATAAAATTACATAAACAACATGTATACACACTATATATACACAACAACACATGTGCACAACATCACAAATGTAACATGTACAACATATACAACATATGCACAACAATATCACTGCACATCCAAAACCACACTGTCTCTACCAAGCAACCCTGCTTCTAGTGTCTCTTTGTCATCCATGCTTATCTTAGCATGCCGCAAAGCACATTGTTTTCATTTCGTTAATGTATCCTTCAACGATATATGACATAACCTAAACATAGGCATAATACAAGCATACAATATCAATTCATATCCACATGATACTGAGCTCATATATTTTTCATGACTACTCTTCCCACTTGATTCCTCATAAACCAGGAACCTCTTCATGTCATTCACCTACATAAGCAATCATTCCTCCACAAGAATGATTCCTAACAACCCTGCCAAACAACAACATGCATACATACATATATATACATATAAATATTAGCATTAATAATCATGATCCATGATGACCCTATCAGACATGACATACATACATACATACATACATTTATACACGTATAGACATCAACATAACCATGGTCACAACATAATTACTATATATCATAAGGTCAAGGTTAAGATAACTCCCTTTATGCATGCAACACATGCGCAACATCGAGAACAATAGTTCCCAACATATCTAGGGCATATGAAACCTCAAATCCATTCACCTTACCTTTCTCAATTACCTTAACCATTCATGTCCTACCATTGTCCATTTACACCAATGGACCCAACCAGTCCAACTAGTTGTCATAATATTTCCTTCAACTTCCCTTATACATGCACCAAGCTTCATCCAGGTCTTACCTTACTTGTCAAGTACCACACATCTCTCAGAGCTCCATTAACTTCCTCCTTCCCCAACCAATTCCCAACACTCAAAACTTAAAAGGTAGGAACCAATAGCTACACAACATCAAAAACAAAGTGGCATGACCATGCACAAGACGCAAACAAAACTGTAATCAAGCACAACAAATCACCAAAATACCAAAAGCATAAGACTGACAACAGATGCCATCACTCAATCCCCGTGTTTCCCAGTGCTTCCAAGGGAAAGCTCAACCTAAGCATTCATCAAAATCTCATGGCAGTCTATTTCCATGCAATCCCCTGTATCATACTACCATGAACACATAATTATCAATGTGTAAACAAATATACAAATATACCATTTATCTTACCTTATTGTGCCAAGCATGATGCCTTGCATCTAAACACATCCATACCATCTCTCAAGGGACTCCAATTCGCTTGACAGATCTAGCTATAACTAGACAACAGTTGTTATACATGTCAAATGCATGTCCATGAATGTAGCACATACCCACATAATTTCAAACAATGTTAGGGTTAAGAATACTTCTTGTATGCAAATAAATCATTCGTTTGGAATTAGAGTTTCCAAACATAGTGAAATGAATTCTTACCCAATTCCTTTCTTTTATCATTACCTTGCTGCAATTAAGTATTATTATGCGCTATCACATCATCCAATTGTTGGTTATATAAACAAATTAATTATTACCTTGTCACACTAATACCAAGTATGTCACCCTACAACTTCTCACACATGTCAACCACATGTCCAAATATCAACACAATCATATATATCAATTTGAAATCAACATTTACCAAGACTAACAATCATGTCATAATCCATAGTCAACTCATAGTCATTAGACATAATGCTACAAATATCACCTAATTACACCCAAGTGCATATCAATTGTCTCAACACATATGTGTTAGTACAACCATCTTAAAACAGGATCATCTCTTCATGCAATCTTATAGACACATACTCATATCATGTGATTAATCAAACATTCAACAACAGATAGACGATATAATAGACACCAACACTCAAACACGAAATTTACGACATAATCAAACATTCAAGCACAAAGTAGAAGATATAAGAAAGCTCATACCTTAGTGTATCTCAAGGGAGGCTATCTTATATGCACAATCAATCTAGTTAGCACACTATAACTTCATAACGCATCATCTCGAACAAAAATAAGATCATGATATCCATAATAGTCACTAACTAACAAGCTCACATCATAAACTCATAAAAATTTATCATTCATACATAATAATCACATATGCACAGTCAGTCTAGATTAGTATGGCATAATATCACAACATATTAACTCATACCTAAATTTCATAACCCTAACCGTTTACATAGACCAATCCAACTTAGTATGGCACATATAACAACAAGATCTTAATGTAATAACCATAATCATCAAGTTACTAGCATATAACAACAACAAGTTATATATCATGCTCATCCACAACATATAACCTAATCATCAAGTTATCTAACATAAAACAACAATAGCAATGCATACAACCACAACTTACTATCATTCATGATGATCCGACACATGTGTATATGACTACATTGATCAACTAGCCTCTATCGTGTATGTAACCATAACATCAATAGAATGAAAGACATACACATAACCATAATGCATATAACAATCCTTAACCTACATACCTGCATGCCCAACATACAAACCTGTATGATGACATGCTCTTTCCTCAACATAGTTAATGATCAAACAGGAGCTATTACATCAAAACAGGTACTGGAGCCCAAAAATCCAAAAAAAAAACATGAAAAAACAACTCAAAAATAAAAAAGCGTTGATTCTGCATCACCTCTTTTTTTAGAGTAAATTTTCAATATTTTTTAAAAATAGCAGTTAAAAACAATAAAAGTCATTTTGTTTGGTGCAAAAAACACCTTGAAATCGAAAAGTGAATCAAAAAGTGTTGATGCCAGAATAATGTCTTTTCTTTCAGGGTACATTTTCAACATTTTTTAATAATGACGTTAAAAATAAAATATCATGACTCTGAAAAACTTTAAATTTGCAACGATTTTCAAGCATGATATTAAAGATAAAATATCATGTCTCTAAAAGCCTTAAAATTCCAACGATTTTTAAGCATGACATTAAATTTAAAATATCACTTCTTTGAAAAACCTTAAAATTCCAACAATTTTCAAGCATGGTGCTAAGAAAAATACTTATAATTGTTTTCAACCATAGCATTAAAGATAAAATATCACGACTTAGAAAAACATTAAAATCTTGACAATTTTTCCACCATGGAATTAAAACCAAAGGTTATGACTATAAAACAATTTTAAGTTTTCACAATATTTCAAGCATGACATTATGGAAAAATTTTATGACTAAAAAAACTTTAAAAATGAACACTGAAAGAGTTACTATACTAAGAGTAATTTTTTTAAAATGCTAAATGTATAGCAATTTTAAAATCTTAGCCTAAGACAACTTGATACATTGCAAAAAAAAAAAAAAAAATCAACTATCAAATTGATATGCAATGTAGGTGAGCTCAACCCATTGTAATGAAAACTTAAATATCAACCATGAAATTAACACATTGTGGGGCAAATTTGATTCATTATAGCGAAAAATTTAAAATCAACTATCAAATCACACATAATGGGATCAGATTGCTAGACAAACATTGATGCGGGCCCCACAATATATCTCTTATTTATATATTCTATATATATATATATAATATATAATTCAAATTATATAATAATATAATAACATAAAAGCATGACAAAAATCAAATATAAAAACATGTAGAAAGACTTAAAAACAAACAAACAAACTATAAAATGTTAAAAAAAAATAACCATACCATATAAAATTTCAAAACAAAAAGAAAAGAAAAAAAAGAGTACATAAAATTAAAACCCAAATAGAACTACAAAATAATATAATAAAATAAAAAAAGTTACAAAAATAAAATAAAACATTAAAAATTAAATAAATACGGCAGGGTGGCAGGGATGATCATTACAAGAAAAACAAATCAAATATTAGAATATTAAAAAATAATAAATAAATAATTATATTACTGTAAAATGAAAACTTAAATTAAAAATTTTAAAAAATAAAATAAAATTAATCAAAACTATTGAAAAAATATTATATTTAATTTTAAAATTATATTATTAATTATAACTTATAAAGCAAAACAAACAATTCAAATCAAACAAATTAAAAAATTTTAATTTTAAATTCAAAATATAATTTCAATTTACGTTTAAATTATATTTATAATATATATATAATTCAAAAAATAAAATAAAAATAAATAACAAAATATCAAGAAATAAATTAAAAAATGAAAAATTATATATGATGATGATGATAATGGTGGTGGTGGTTAACGTCCGCTAAGACCAAACATTGGTCTATCAGACCTAAAGAAACAAATTATTTGTTTTGATTTAAGATTTTATTCCTATGCTCAAAAAGCTTAGAGAGAAGCCTCTTGAGCTCACTATAATTTTGACATTGTAAAAGGCTAGGAAGGTCAGTGTTGTAACAAAGGTTGTGAAACTGAGATCTAATGTGGTTGTACACGGGGCACTCTAAGAGGAAGTGGTTTCATCATCGATGTTCCTATTCTCACATATATCGCAGATCCTTTCCATCCATGGTGTTTTAGGAACCACCCAACGACCTATTTCACTATGGGGCTCATGAGAATTCGTTCTAATCTTTGCTATATTAATTTTCTTCTTTGAGCTAGTTAAAATAGAGAGATACTTTTGATCTTCTAGGGTGGGGTTGATGACCTTCTTATAATAACTTAATTTTTTTTAGCCGCTAAATCTTTCTCACACCACATTTTTTCTTTGAACTTAGAAGTAACAATATCTTTAATGTTATTTATGTTTTGCAATGCATCATTTT
>APFE030110103.1:2265-102961 GCA_000404065.3 Pinus taeda | reverse complement strand
GACCCAGTTGAGATCAGATGTGGGACAGTGTACTATCAGATGCTTGGATATTTCTAGTAAGTATTCCTTGCATGGAGAAGGATCTATTATAGGATATTGGAGGACTTGTGGCCTATATATTAAGGCCTAGGTAGCCCATTATTTTCATCTTATAATTTAAGATCATCATAGTATAGAGAGAGAAAGATAGCTATTGAGTTGATCCTTTCTATATTGTGAAGAGGATTTCCACTTGATTGATAATACATGGTTGGGGTTTTATGCTGGTGCTTTCCCCTGGATATATCTTGTGTTATGTGTGATGATTCCTTCTTATCAATTATATGTGTTCTTATTGATGTTGCTCATGGTTGATTAAGCTTCCACTAAATTGTTTGTAGAAGTAGATCAAGTGTTTTGATTTAGTACATTGCATTACCAGGTGATCTATAGGTGGGAAATTTCTACATGGTATCGGAGCTAGCTGATCTGTAGAAAAAGTTCTACATGGTATCAGAGCTAGCTGATTTGTAGAAAAATTCTACAAAAAAATTCTACACACTTGGAATGATTCATCTCACAGAGATCTCGGAACAATCGTCATTGGCAGTGTAGAAATTTACCTGCACTAATCATGCTAACTCATAATTAACACTTAGTTTCTCAATTACTTCTAGGAAATTAGACATAAGTTACAAGAGGTACTTAATAGGCATGAAATATATGTAAAATGATTAATAAAGCACTTTAATAAATCTTAATATAAATATGAAGCATATGTATGAATAGATAGTTATCTTGGACTAGTGCAGGAAAGAGAGGGTTAAGTAGAGATAAAACAGAGGTTAAATTTTATGGAAATGGGGTCAAAATAGAGAAATTTGGGACACCAACATCCTCCCATCCCTAATTTGTTGTGTGTCCTCACACAACATTTTACCTTCCGCAAAAAGTCCTTAAAAATCAGTGACCAGCTCTCAATCCTGAATTTCAATGCTTATTCCTGCTTTCACTATCTTCGACTTTTTACCTCATACTCTTTTTAGCTGATTAGTCACCTTCATGAGGCATTTGTAGCATTTGGAAGCTCAATACTTCCATACTTTTACCTGCTATTTCTGCTTCTTGACCTCTGCAAGCAGCTCTACCTCCCCTTTATTTTGCCAATTTTGCTCCTTCATGACCTGGTTCAGAGCCTCCAAGTCATGAACTTGCTGCTCCAATTCTATTATTCGGTTGTTGAGGTAGAGAGTAGAGGGTTTCGTGCTCAAATCTGCTAGTGTAAATATCTTCTTTGCAATGGACTCGAAACAATTCCCATCATTGTCAAGGTCAAGGTCATCCAGTGTTTCCATTATGATGTCACCAAAAGTTTCTACGCTTGGGGTTTCCTTGTTACTGACTGCTTTGATGCCCTCCATGGCCTTCATGCCAAGGGTTTCAGTACCTTGTGCATTCAACTCCACAGGGTTTTTAATGCCATGTTCTTCCAATTCTTCAAGGGATTTAGTACCCTGTTCCTTTGAACCAGCAGGGGTTTCAATACCTTCTTCTTCAAAAGTAGCAGGGGCTTCAGTACCTTGTTCCTAAAAATCATTGAGGGTTTCGATGTCCTGTTCATTGAAATTATTGAGGGTCTCCATGTGTTGTGCCTCATCATCCTTGTGCCCCTCTGCTTGAACTTCACCTGCACTCGGTGTCGTCTTCCTCTTTCTTAATTTGCGAACAAAAATAGACAATAATATGTCGTCTTCCATGCTTTCCTCGTTTACCACAGTGTGGGCCGCTGTATCTACAAGAACTGAAAGGTTATGATCTTTAGGAGAAACTTGGGATGATTGGTCAATCACAATCGGAGAGGTTGATTGATTCGTCCCTGGAGGGACAGTCCTCTTCCTCGTCGAGGTTCTGATTTTTCATTTCTTTGTCGAGGGCAGAGTGTTTTTGACAGACCTCTTTTCTACTTGCACTGGTGTGCTTTTACTTTTTTTCTCAGCAGGGGACGACGTCTCTGCCTTCCTTTTCTTGCTTGTACTCTTGCTAGAAGACTTCCCTGCACTCCTCACTCGAAACTCCTTCAGGAATGCTTCCCAGGTCACTCCCTTTTCTTCCAACACTTTCTTGATGAGGATTGTGATAAGCCCATGACAATATATATTATTCGCGACATGGCTTGCGTTCCCACTCTGCACACCCTTTGCCATTTTCTCGAGACTTCTGAGTAGGTAGTAAGGTAAATTAACAAGTTTTCCTGACTCAAAGTGCAACAACAACCGAAGGTGATACACGAATGCTAATGTATAACGTCTCTTGCAAGTCACAAATTTCTGCAATATGAATAGGAGGTCTCACCATTTCCTGATCATGGCACTCTATGGAAGTCCCTTCTTCCAATCAACCTTAAACGTTTTGTCAACCACAAACTGATGCCATCGTTTCTTCCCAAGCCGCTCCTTTTTGAACCACTGCTCCCCTGTAGTTGGCAAACCTGTAGCTTGCGCAATGGACTCCTCCATGACTTCGAATTCTAATGAGCCGACCCTAACTCGACGTCCTTTAAACATCTTCATGAACTCCATTACTACAACCATGTTGAAACCGCTGAAGTTATGTAAAAATGGAAGGAACCCAGATTCTTGCAATAGTGCAAGATTGTTCTGGTATTCTGTGTTCTGCTCGATCTCCTTCAAGGATGACGGCTCATTTCTTACGAGTGCCATGTTCGAATTACACTTCACAATTCTCGGTCACAACCTCCAAAGGATTTTGGTGAGTAATACCAATCAATTTCTGTGAGTTTTATGCCGGAGGTTCATCCATCTTCCGTCTTTTCAGTCCCACCCAACCAATCATGATGAAAACAGCTCCTTGGATTAGATGCAGATACGTATCAACCTACTATAGGTGAGTAATAATGATTGGATGTGGCAGAGGTTTATGCGGCAGTGGTGCAACGGTCATAATGATCGGGTTACGAGGTGAGATAATAATGAACAAGTAATGAGAGATTGTTTCAAGGGAGGTGAATATAGGTTATCGGACAATTAGCAATATCCCACAGTATACCTCATAATTTAATCAAGACATATTTCAGTACTCATTAAAGAAATTATATTTCAGAACCCAATATATCTTGCACTTTAAAAAATTTCCTAAGTCAGTAAATGATAAAAAAGAATATTAATTAAAAAATATATAATGCTATGATCTATCAATATTCATGTGCACGGTAATAAAGTTCCAAAAACATCCTTAGCAAGATGCTCCTAGACTATGTGAAATTTATTTTTCACTTGCTCCCACAGTTGGTTGCGTTCCTGCACTGATCCTGCTTGCACTACGCATCTTGCACCAGGGACTTTACCAAAACAAAAATTTTGATAGAACACAATTTTGTAGTTGGACTAAAAAAAAACTCCTCAATATACAAGAAAATTTGTATTCGCCATCCTTTGGTGTTTCATGAGCATGCCTTCTGAATTGACTGCATCAAATTTTGCAATCAAATTATGAGGGAATAGAGAAGTGGGAAAAGGGTAATTTTCAGAATGGGAAGGAACATTACAGCAGGGATTTCCAGGAATAATATCACCAATGGGGTAGACGAAACGGGATGGAAAAAAATTCAGGGGAAAAGAGGGATTTTACGAAATCGGATAGGATAGTTTTCTTAGAAGAAAGAGGAAGGTAATTGGTTAGGGATTTTAGAAAAGAAAATAGTGGGAATTTTAGAAATGGGAAATAGAAGAAAGGCATAGTTTACCTTGAAAATATGCCTGCATTGGTGCCGGAAAAAGTAATTACATTGGGAAATAAGCGCTTACTTGGATAAAAATTTCCATGTTAGTTACCCCAAACTTGGGTAAGGGCTCGGTTTCTCGAACCTACTTCTTCTTGATGGCAACCAGCATATCTAAAAATCAAGTAACATTTCCTTTTTATTAAAATTTTGATCTTCCTGCCAGCATGTTGGTTTTTAGGTTGATCCTTCTGCAATCATGTCAGTGAACTGATTTTCATAATTACAGGAAAAAAAATTATTTTATTTTTATACTTTTTTTTGTCATTTTTCTCTTTTTATTTTTTCTTTTATTATTTTTTCAATAAGGACAAGAAGGAATAAAATCTTTAACAGGTTGGTGTTACCACCTAACAACTCCTTTTCAAATGTTTGTTGGACTTGCTACATAAAATCTCCTTTAGTAAGGGGCTAAAAATATACCTTCAATCTATGCCCATTTACCAGGAACACAGAATTTCGTCCATCAATAGTTTTAATTTCTACTGCTCCATTTTCAAACACTTTGACCACCTCATAGGGTCCCATCCAGCGTGTGTGGAATTTCCCTTTAAAATATTTGAATCTAGAAGCGTAAAGGAGTACCCAATCACCTGGTTGGAATTGCTTTTTCTGAATGGACTTGTCATGCCACTTCTTGCGCTGTTGTTGAACCAAGATGTTCTGTTGAACAACATCCCATCGGAATTCATCTAACTCATTCAATTGTAGAAGACGTTGTTGTTGTGCTTCAGAGAGATCTAGCCCCAACTGGACTATAATCCTGAAAGTCTTAATCTAGAAATCTATCGGCAAGAGGACTTGCTTTCAGTACACCAGCTCATATGGTGTGTGTCCTTGGTTGTTTCTCCAAGTGGTTCGGTATGCCCACAATGCTTCCGGTAATTTGTCAGCCCAATCCTTTCTGTGAATATTTACCATCTTTGTGAGGATGGACTCAATCACCTTATTTGTGGACTCCACCTGACCATTTGCTTGTGGATGATACAGTGTGTATTTCATGTGCCGTATCTTGTACTTTTCCATCACACACTGTACCATATTAGAAATAAACTGCGGTCCATTGCCAGAAATAATTTCTCTAGGCACACCAAATCTAATAAACATTTCAGTAAAAGGAAAATCAACAACAACTCTTTGAGTAGCAAAAGAAACAGCTTTAGCTTCTACCCATTTTGTAACAAAATATGTACAAACTAAAATATGTTTTTTATTTAATTATGTTAGGTTTATTGGTCATATGAAATCAATGACCCATTTTTCAAAAGGCTTAATCATAACCTAAGGACATAAAGGAATTTCACTGGTTTGGTTAGGCTAGCCAACTCGCTGACAACTATCACAATGCTTGACATATTGTTTGGCATCCTTAAACAAGGAAGGCCAAAAATAGCCAGCTCGTAACACTTTATATACAGTTCACTTATCGGTGAAGTGATCCCCGCAAGGTTCATCATGGGAAATTTTTAAAATATCAAACACTTCTTCCTCTCTTACACATCTACGGATAATGAGATTTTCTTCGATGTAAAAGAGGTCTCCTTGAATCCAAGAATATGCAACACTTTTCTGTATCACATTCCGCTTTTCACGAGCGAATAAGTGAGGTGGTAATTTTCCAGTGACTAAATAGTTACCTATGTCAGCAAACCATAGGGATTTTGTTGACACAGCAAAAAGATGTTCGCTAGGAAAATCATCATCAACAAGAATTGCTTCACCAGGAATTTTAATCTTGAGAGATAATCTGCTACTACATTCGATTTTCCTGGTCTATCAATAATGATAATATTAAATTGTTGTAACAATAATAACCACCTTGTCACCCTACCGCTAGTTAATGGTTTATTCATCAAATATCTTATTGCGAAATGGTTAGTATGTACAAAGACTTCGTATCCTGTTATATAATGTTTGAATTTGTTAATGGAAAAACTTACAGCTAAAAACTCTTTCTCAATAACCATATAATTTCATTCAGCGGCTGACAAGTTTTTACTAATGAAATAAAAAGCATAAGATTGTTTGTCTTCTTCTTGTCTTAAAGTTGCACCAATAACAATGTCTGAGACATCAAAGGAAATATGAAATGGCAAGGACCAATTTGGCCCTCTCAAAACTGGTGCCTGGACTAGTTTTTCCTTCAATGTCTCAAAGGACTGTTGGCAAGTTGTGGACCAAGAAAACTCACTATCCTTAGCTAAAAGTCGGAAGAGGTGGGTAGCTATCCTTGAGAAATTCTCAATGAATCTCCTATAGTAGCCCGCATGTCCTAGAAAACCTCTCACTTCCCTTTGAGTTTTGGGTATAGGAAGACCCAAAATGACTTCTATTTTTGCACGGCCAACCTAGATACCTTTGTTGGAAATAAGATGGCTAAGAACCAACCCCGTTGTTAGCTTAGTGGGGCCTAACCCAAGTTTAGAGGTGATTTAGCCAAGCAAATCCCGGGACTACTAGCCCTTTAGGAAACAGTCCGTGGAGCGCGGACTGAGGTCTCACCCGAAGTAGTATGGGAGGGTGCTAGAACCAAGTTTTCGCACCCTTGGGATGTCTTATGGGCTTCTGGAGGTCCGCGGTCTGACCTATCGCTATGTGCACTTGCGATCCCTTCACGACCTGTGGTGTGGCTTCCGCGTAGCCCTGCTCGGGGCACGACTCGTATAATACCCAAGATTCTTGCTTATTAACCGATTATTTAGCTTATGTGTTCTAGATTTATTGTTATTACAGCATATTCATCAACCATAACAGTACGCGCAATACATAAACGAATACAATAATAAAGAAGATAATGCACTGTAAATCCACAGGAATATGAATCAACTTCTCTTTTATTAATTTCCAATATTGCTTACAACAACCGCCCTGTGCACTCAGATGTAGGGGTCCGCGCACTCAGATGTAGGGGTTCGCGCACTCAGCTGCAGACTCTACTAGGCCTCTGTGCACTCAGCTGCAGAGCCTCTACCTCCTACTACAACCCAAGACACTTATACTTCTACTCTAAGCTCGAACCATTCCTTCGTTATTTTTCCTATCATCGACTTACTTTACAACTTGGATCCTTGCTCTATTTATACAATCCCATGGTCCGTGGACCATGGGTAGGCCTACTTTACACTAATTTACAATACAATGCTTAGAGCAGACAACCCTATGACTTAATTGTACACTTCGTGCTCCGCGCCCGAAATTTGCAGAGTTCTATACCGTCTTTGACCAAAACTTGGGCTTTGAGCCCCAAAACCTACTGTGGGGGGATTCCATGCCCAACAGGCCCCCAACACAATCATTGTGACTCATCCTGAGTCACTCTACTAGTGCGACGATCTTGGTACAGAGCCCCTCCAACCGTTCCTTCACTTCCTTGAGGTCCGCGACACACTGATCGACAGTCTGTTGGATCTATTGTATGCGCTCTTCTGTTGCTTCTGCATCCTCCATGTTTGACTCATGTCCTTTCTTTGGTATAGGTTTCTGGTGCTTATGTTTATAGTATCATGCCCTTGTCCGACTCCTCGGGTCGCGAAGACTATGCTTCGGTTAATTAGCCAAATAGTCGGCCCACCCGTGTAGGGCTTTAGGCAACTGTCGTTTACTTTTCCTGGGAAAGGTTCTCCATTAAGTTTGACTAGCTGGACCATGCCTCCATCAGTGCCCTCTTTTACCACATATGGTCCCAGCCAGTGCATTCTGAACTTTCCCAGAAATTTTTCTAACTTTCTATCATATAGTAGCACTAAGTCGTTTACCTTGAAAGTGCGCAACTTGATCTAGCGGTCGTGCCAGTCTTTTTCACGTTGCTTTTGTACCTGCTAGTGAGATCCAGCCAGAAACCATTCTTCCTCGAGCTCCTCTAATTGCGCGAGCCTTTCTTCTAGAGATTCGCGGTCCATTATGCCTGTGAGTGTTGTTATTCACAAGCTAGGGATGATGTAATCCATTGGCATGACTGCTTCTGTACCATAAACCAACCGGAATGGTGTCTGTCACGTCAATTTCTTACATGTTGTCCTGTATGGCCATAACAAAGGGGTACACGTAGGTCCCAGTCGTCCCACTGCACATTACATACTTTGGTCAGCACAGTCTCCAGTATTTTATTGAATGCTTCTACTATTCCATTGGCTTGTGGGTGGTACGGTGTACTTTTCTGGTGATAAACCTGGAATTCTTCCATGAGCACGCTAATGGTTTCATTCAAGAAATGTGTGTCATGGTCACTCATTAAGATTTTCAGACAGCCAAATCGTGTCAACACAATTTCGAACAAAAACTTTGCAGTCATCGTGGTCGTGTAGTCCTTGACTGGTTGTGCTTTTGCCCATCATGTCAGGTACTCCGTCACAGTGATGATGTAGGACGCACCCATCTTTCCCTGAGGTTTTATTGGGCCCACAAAGTCGATTGCCCATTTCTAAAATGGCTCTAGTGTCATTTGGGGATTTAGTGGCATCTCTTCCCTTCGTGATGATTTTCCCATCCTTTGACTTATATCGTAGGCCTTACAATACGCTTTCGAATCGTGGTGCAAGGTTAGCCACCATAACCCTGTGTGAAGAATATTTTGTGCAGTAGCACGTCCTACATAGTGTCCTGCTGTAGTGCCCCCATGTGCTTCCACGAGGATCTAACCTCGTTCAAATTCAGGTACGTATCTTCGTAATACCTCACTGTTGCCCATTTTATAGAGGTGCCCTACAATGAAAGAAAATTCCACCATGCGCACCACCAATTCCTTCTTTTGTTGGATTGAGTACTCCTTCGGCGCAATCCCTGTTGTTAGAAAATGGATTATGTCTTCGAAGTGTCCATCCGCGATGCGAACTGCAAAGAGTTGTATATCAGGTAGTCCCTCCTCCAAATTTGTTGGTTCCTCACCTGTCTCAATTCGTGATAAGTGGTTTGGTCCTACGTTTAAGCATCTTGGCTTGACTATGACCTCAAAATCACATTCTTGAAACAGTAAAAGCCATCTGCATATGTGCCCCCCCAACACAGGCTTGTTCACCAAGTATTTCAATGCAGAATGGTTGGTATACATCTTGAAATGTCTGCCAAGTAAATAGTGTCGGTATTTCTGGAGCGCGTACACCATTGCCAACCCCTCACGTTCGGTGGTAGAGTAGTTCATTTCTGCTTTGGATAATCTTCGACTTGAAAATGTGATCGGGTGATCCACACCCTCTGCTCCCTCCTGTGTGAGTACGTCTCCCAACGCGATACATGACGCATCAACATGTACATGAAAGTCCACGTCCCATTTCGAGAAGACCAAAATTGGTGCAAAGGCCAATTTCCCCTTCAAGACATCCTAACTCCTCATGCAATCATCATTCCAGTAGTATGTAACATTTTTCAATAGCTTTTCCATTGGCGCGGTTATCTTATTTTTTGATGAAATTCCTATAGTATCTAGTGTGTCCCAGGGTAGCACACAGTTGTTTAACACTTCACGATGCTTCTGAATTGAGGATAACTGCTATCTTCATAGGGTTCATCATTAGTCCTTGTTTATAGACCACATGCCCCAACATGTTTCCAAAGGGAACGAGGAATGTGCACTTCTTCAGGCTCAACGCAATCTAGTGTTGGCAGCAAGTATCCATCATCAATTGTAACCTCACTACATGGTGCTTAACTAAACCAAAAACAGTCCAATCATCCAGATAGACCTCCAAAAATTTGTGGATGTATTCTTTGAACGCAGCTAGCACGATGCGCGAGAATATAGATGGCGCATTTTTCAGTCCAAATGGCATTACGGTGTATTGAAAGCATCCCCATTCTGTTGCGAAGGTTGTCTTTCTCCTATCTTCTAGCGCGATCTTGATCTAATGGTACCCTGAGAACCCATCTGTGAACAAATATGCTTCCTGACCGCCAACATTCTCTAGTACCTTATCTATGAAGGGTGTTGGGAATGGATTGTGTACACAGGCATCGTTCAGTTTCCTGAGGTCTACGCATATTCTTATTTCACCCTTCTGTTTTTTCTCTTGTACCACCATCGAACTCACCCAGTCAGATTCTTCCACTAGTTCAATAATTTCGACTACGAGCATTTTGTCTAATTCATCGTGGACCTTTTCTTTATACTTTGGATTCAAGCGGTAAGGTCGCTCCTTAACTGGCTTCGTGTTGGGTTTCAAGGTGATCTTCATCACCCCTAAATCGCCCACGATCCCTTTTAAGTCCGTAATTTTGGTCGAGAACAGGTCTTGGTATTCGTGAAGTAACTCACTGATCTTGTCGACCGTGGCATCATCCCAATAGTCCCCCAGCATTGTGTATTTTAGTTCTGCCTCCTTTCCAATGTTGACCTGCTTCGTTTTTAGCAATGTGATGATGTCGGAGTCTTCAAGTGATGGTCCGTGAATTTCACGAGAGCCTTTTTTTCTGAAATTTTAATGTTTTGTGGGTCCTCATCATCCTCCTCAACATTCATGTTATAACACTCCAGTGCGCTACTTAACTGTATCGTCCATTCTAGCTAAAGTACTTCCATTGGCTCCTGTGGTATTTTAAAGATAGTAGTTTTCACTGCTTGTAGCGCGTCATCCACAGTATCTGACCAACAATCTTCAAAGGTGAATGTTAACAACAATCCCTTGCGCAAGACATCCCATTTGCCCGTACCATGGCGTAGCTCCATCTCCGTATACCAATTCATGGGTATGATGTCCAAGGTATGGTAGAACAAGTGCACCCATTCAGGCTGTGGCTCTTCCCTATAGACTTGGGTCCATTTTGCGAGGTGCGTGCATGGATCATCTCTTCCGTCATATTTGTCTGCTATTCATACTTGGGGTTTTCCAAACCGTAGGCACATCATCCTTCTGCATCCACGCCAGTCTTCAAAAGTTCCTTGATGCGTACCCCACCATCGTGTAGGTGTTGTGTGCAGTGCCCACTTCAGCGCATCGAATTGTTGCTGCTCTGGTACTAAGCTTTTCAATTTGCTCAAAAATTCATCCACCTCTAACAATCCATCATATGTCGGCAGCTCCCTTGCCTCTGTTTTTATGCAACGCAATGCTTTGATCATCATGTTGCAGTTCAATGTTGTTACTTCGTGTAACTGATTCTGCCATCGCTCTATCTCTTCATCTGAATTCGAAGTGCAAGAGCTTTCGCCCTCCAACAAAATCCTTCCATCTATAATTGGATTCACCCAATCTTCTCCTTGTGCAGTTATCTTGTAGATACAATCGAGATCGTCATCACTATCATCGTCGCACACCAGTTCAGTGTATCGCATTCCTTCGGCTGGATCCAACGGTACTACTACGCGTAGTGACTTTTTCTCAAAGATCATTTTACGCTTCTTCAGATTTATGACTATGTTCATATCGGTAGCCTAGTCTATCCCTAGTAGTGCGAGATAGGGATTGTTGTCATTGACAATCTCTATCACATCAAAATCCGCCTGTGCACTCGCGCCTTCAATATCAACTATCACCCCTTGCAATCTTCCCATGGGAAAAACCTTCTGTTGGTTCACCATTTGTAACTAAATAGGGGACCACTGTAACGCAGGTTGGCCCATGCGTTCCCACATTCGCTTTGGTAGTACATTCGTGTTAAAACCTAGGCCCAAGATTACTTGATCCATTTCATACTCACATATTTGCGCAGTTAGCCTCATCTCCCTTCATGTGTGTAACACATGCTTTCCCAGTTTTCGGACCATGAGCAGTTCTCCTGACCCCACACACCTAGTGATAAGTTTCTGTAGCCCTTTGACTACACTGTTGTCGCACAACAGTTTCATGCATGTCTCCAGAAAGGTAGTGAACATTGAAGGGTCCATCCCTGGTTCTAGTTGATCCTTACTACCTAAAGTAGAGGCCTCCATGAATCTCTTCTTAGCTTCCATGAGTGTCTCCTTCGCACATTCCAAATCAAACTCGGGTTCCTTTATAGGAGCCTTATGAACCCACGCGCTTTCTTCTAGTTGTTTTCCTTTATCATCTCCCGTTGTCATACCACTCCTGAGCATCATGTTTGCATTTGGGTCTTCTTTGTGCGGTTCATACCTCATCATTTGTAAATTCTGGGTCAAAGGGGGCTAAAGTACCCCCTTTTCGCACATCTTCGCTATCTTTAAAGGATAATCTTTTGCCTCATGATCAAACTGATTACAGTACCAACATGATATCCTAGTCGGGTTCATATAATCGCGGGCATAATGCCCTGGTCCTCCGCAACTGTAACAGATTATTTGTCTGCGACCCCTTCCTGGTCCCATTCCTCCTCGACCCCAACTGCGCCCCTGAAACCTAGCGCGTGCCATCCCTGCATTTGGGTCGAGGGATCGCGTTTCAGTCTGCACCCTGTAGGCAGGAGTCTGATCCATCATTAGTTCATAGCTTCGGCAGGTGCGTTCATCATGGCCTACCGACCTGCAAAAGTTACAAAACAACTGTTAGGATGTCTGCATATACTTCTGCAACATATGACAAGTATCCATGGTATGTTTTCCTCCTATCTGGCAAATCACGCACCATAATGCAGACACCGTGCTTGGCCCGCCTATGCCTCTAGTCTTAATGGCATTGGCCCTCCTCCTGCCAAGTAGTTCGTGAACACTGGACAATAATCTTCTTCGTGGCCCTGGCCATTGCATTTTATGCACCATACTTCCTCGCGTGCTTCTGCCCGAGGTGCCCTATCCTATTTCAAACTTTGCATTTCTAGACACAGATTCCGTTGTTGCACGTGGATCTATTGGACTCCCAATTCACGGTCTTGTATAGGGGACTCATGCAACCTCATAGCCATCTCAAGGCTTCGGCCTAGGTGGAAAGTTTTTGTTGTGACAGCACCGTCCTTAAGTGTGGCATAAGTGAGGCCACAAACCATGTGCGATGTTGTGCATCCATTAACATCATGTTGCCTTCACGGATCGTACTTTTCAGCCTTTGGTCCAGGTCCCAGGGGGTCTCGCCTGAGAGCATCGCGATTTCTTTAAACCCGATGATTGATTGCGTCTCTGACTTTGGCCTGCTAAACTCCCTGTTCAAGGCAGTCTGGATCTCTGCAATTCTTGCTTTCAGGTGGTCATTAGAATGCTTGATATACTACGTTAAAGCGTGATCCTGCAGCATGCTCACAAGCGTAGCCTTTTTGATATTATCATCCACGATGCCCTGTGCTTCCCATACTGCTCTTACCACAAACTAGAATTTGTCCGGGTCTTCATTTCCTACTCCTCTGAACACAAGTAGTTTGATCGCACTTTCCATACTGAACTTCGGAGGTGGTGGAGCTGGAGTGGGTGGAGATGGAGGTGAGGGGGGTGAAGTAGGTCGCGGTGTGGGTGGGGGTGGTAAACACGGAATTCGCTACCTTATCAAACTGACCACACTTCTCATAGAAACCCCGCAAGATCTTCCTCACTCTCCAACGAGGGTGAAATTAAGGGATTGTTTTCTAATTCTTCATTGATTTTGCTTTTGTAGATCTTTCAGCTCCGGGTAGTCCCAAACATTAATTTATTCGCATAACTCATTTTTCACACAATAGCATCTTAATCCAAGTGTTCGAAGAGTTAACATACTTACCTCGTGGTCCCTTGAGAAAACATCGCTCTACCTCACTGTAGCTGACAGTCATGTCTACCGCGAACTCAATGATAAATCCTCCTATTATCCGGTCGAACCAGTGGTCCACAACTCATGCTATCTTATCTTCTGAGGCTTCTAGTCTGCGTACTAGTTCCAGAGTCCACACTATTGATTTTTCGAGCCTATACCTTCCCTAGTTGTCTACTAATCTTGCAATCCACTCATACAGCTCAAATGGAAACGATGCAAACAAAATTTCGTGGACTTCAGTGTACAAGTAGCTATCCAGCCACTGCTCTTTAGATACTTGCAGATTTCTACTTTCCTACGCCATGAAGTCGTGAATCTTCTTGTCCAACCACTCTTTAGTTTCTTTCTTTGTAGGGTTCCATTGGCACGACATCAGACATCCTTTATGCAGATCTCGGTCCCAGCAATGGAACCATTTGTTGGCTTAGTGGGGCCTGACCTAGTTTTAGAGGTGATTTAGCAAAGCAAATCTCGGTACTACTGGCCCTTTCAGCAACAGTCCGTAGAGTGCAGACTGAGGTCTCACCCGAAGTAGTATGGGAGGGTGTTATAACCAGGTTTTCGCACCCTTGGGATGTTTGATGGGCTTCTGGAGGTCCGCGGTCTGACCTATCGCTGCGTGCACTTGCGACCCTTCGCGACCTGCGGTGCGGCTTCCGCGCAGCTTTTCCCAGGGCATGACTCGTATAATACCCAAGATTCTTGCTTATTAACCGATTATTTAGCTTATGTGTTCCAAATTTATTGTTATTACAGCATATTCATAAAAAATAACAGTACGCGCAATACATAAACGAATACAACAATAAAGAAGATAATGCACTGCAAATCCACAGGAATATGAATCAACTTCTCTTTTATTGATTTCCAATCTTGCTTACAACCTCGACACCGCCCTACACACTTACATGTAGGGGTCCGCGCACTCAGCTGCGGACTCTACTAGGCCTCTGCGCGCTCAGCGGCAGAGTCTCTACCTCCTACTACAACCCAAGACACTTAGACATCTACTCTAAGCTCGAACCATTCCTTCGATATTTTTCCTATCATCGACTTTCTTTACAACTTAGATCCTCACTCTATTTATACAATCCCATGGTCCATGGACCACGGGTAGGCCGCTTTTATGCTAATTTATAACACAATGCTTAGGGCAGACAACCCTATGACTCAATTGTACACTTTGTGCTCCACGCCCGAAATTCGCAGAGTTCTACACCATCTTTGACCAAAACTTAGGCTTTGAGCCCCAAAACCTGTTGTCTAGATTATTGAAGAAGTCTTGAATTTCACCCTCCTGCGAGAACTCGGCATTCTGATGTATCAAGGAAATAGACTGAGTCTCCTCATCACTATTGTAGTCTAACCATAAAGTGTCTCGGAGCTCCTAAATGGATCTAGCAGGTGGATACAAGGTGACCTTCTTCCTAGAATCTTCGTGGAAAATATACATGTCACCAGAATGACATCCAATATAAGCATCGGTCGTAGCAATCCATGGTCGTCTCAAGATCAAGGGATGTCCTCCCACAAGATTATTTGGCCGAAGCACAATGAAATCTGCGAGATATTCCCAAGAGTCTAGGGAAACGACCACATCATCCAACACTGCTTCTAGCTTGATTTTAGATCTATTTGTTAGTTCAAGCATAGTGGGAGTAGGATGAATATCGACCAATCCAATTTGATCCATGGTTTGCTTGGTCATAACATTAATGGCTACCCCCAAGTCTATAAGTACATTGGAGACAAGGACATCACCTATCTAAATAGAGACAACAGGGTTTCCGAGATCAGTATATTTTTCCATGTGCATACATGTTGTCATTAACTTTGCTTCTCTACCAACAAATTGAATGGTTTGAGGTTCTAATCTTCTCCTTCCTGGCTTCTTGAGACAGAGTTCCCTAATTATTTTTGTGCAGATGGGGATCTCTTTAATAGCTTGGAGCAAAGGTACCCTTATGAAAAGGTTCCTAAGCTCAGAAGCTAGGCTAGACTCAAGAATGGGGTCTTTCTTCTCCACAACTAACCTCTTTGGATAAGGAGGTCGGTTAGAAGAAGATGACAAGGGCTTAGAAGGTACAAGGATAGGCTGAATGGTGTCATCTTTTCCAGAATGGTCAATAGTTTCTTCCTCTCCTTTCTCATTGATAATCACCATATGTTGCTTTTGATTTTTTTAGGTTACTATCTTCCCTGATCTCAATTGGAGATCATTGACTCCAATTAGCATAGACTAATATCTGGATGAAGAAAGCAGTTTCATAGAGTGGATCATTTGTACCACTTCGTTATTGGGGTTGCGTAAAGGTTGAGCAGGCAGCTAAGAAGGTCAAAACAGTGGAGGTAAAGGTAATGGTGGCATTGGCTGACTCAACTGAGGTAATGATGGTTGTGGCATTGGGTAAGGTGCATACATAGGAGGGTATGACTGCATAGGTGCAGGATAGGAATGATGTGAATGGTGTGAATGGTTTGGCCCTCTCCATCCTTGTTGCCAAGATTGGGAGGGTTGTCCGTACTGATATTAGTTCCCATGCTGCCAATGTTGAGAGTGACTAGTGTTAGGATAGGAATATGAATGTGCATTATAACCAAAAAAATGCAGTGGAGATTCAGGAGCCATACCTACACTTACCTGAGGCCAGTTTCTTCGTGCTCCCATAGCATGCAGTGATTCGGCTTCAGGTTGTCCTCCCTCAAGTACAGCTTTTAGCCCTGGTATGGAGGGACATTTTTTGTGGCATGGTTCTCTGCACAAATTACACATTTATTAGTTTCTTTAATATCGAGAGGACATTCTCTTAAAAGATGCTTTCTTCTACATTTGGACAAAAAATAGATAATGACTCTTGTTCCTCTACCAGTTTTTGTTGAAACTTCAAAGAGTCTATTTGTTTACTAATAGTATTCATTGTTTCAATTTTAATATTGTCCATTTTGTTTTCTAATCCAATAATCATAGCATCAGTAGATTCAATTTTCTTGTTTCTATTCTGAATTCCTTTACGGGATCTATAGTGGTTCCTTGAGAATTTCCTGCACAAGTCACAGATTTGATCAAAAGATTTTTGAGCAATATCCCCTTGTCCTAACATATTTAAATTATTCCTAGCATCGTCAATAAGCCCGCTTAAGAACAAGGTTCGAATGGTACTTGGATCAAATTTGTGCTTTGACCTTTGAAGGATATACAGGAATCTCTCTAAGTAGTCCTCTAGAGTCTCATCATCTCTTTTCACAATAGTAAAGATTTCATCTTGAATATCTCTAGTTTTACAATATTCCTGATATTTTGACAAGAACACTCTCTTCATTTTCTCCCAAGAAGATATAGTGTTTCCTCCTAATCCCTTGAACCAGCGGAGTGTTGCGTCCTTGAGAGTTGCAGGAAACAACTTTAACTTCTAGGCATCAGATGAATAATCATAAATTCTACACAAAATATCAAACTCAAATAAGAAAGATTTTGGGTCTTCATGTACCTTACCATAGAAATGAGGAAGAGATGATGGTGAAATGTTTTCCATTTGTACTTGTGTATCGGGATCCACAATTGGGAATCCAAAAGTGGATTTTTCCTCATTTACCTGATTTTCACCAGTTCCTTCTGCATGGTCTTCCTAATCTCCCATTGTTGTTTTTCCATGTGAACTGCTCTCAACAGGCTGAGAAGGTTGACTATGGGTTCTAATAGCCTCCTTCTTCCCCTTTGTGGGTTGTGTCACACCTAGATTACTACTACTAGAACCCAAATGGATTGTTCCTACATGATGAGTATGAGTTTTTTTGGACTTTCTGCTTGCAAATGAAGGCCCAATATGAGATTTGGTTTCAGATTTATCGATATTTCTTTGGCCCCTAGTGGGCTTCGGACCCCCACCTCTTTTAGGCATTCATTTCAAAAAATGACAAAACGAAATTCAAATAAAAGTTGCAATTCAAAAAATAACTCAGCACCTATAAATTCCTCCAAACAATAGAAGCACACTATAGAGAAAAAATAATAGAAAACTTACCCCTATTGTAAAAAACAGAAAATTCTTACCAATTCAAATCACCTTGCCAGCAACGGTGCCAAAATGTTGGGTGCAGGATTTGCACTTAAGAAACTCCTCAACACTTAATTGTCAACCCAGGGGTTTTGTAAACTTAGAGATGAAGCACAAGCAATGCCAGAAGTGGTATGAACTTTTCCTATTCTTATTTCTACTTCTTAAAGGAAATGTTGCTGAATCATACATAAAATAATTTTAAAGGAAATTGACACCAAAACAACTCTAGTGCTGGAATGTAAAAGAATAATTTGCAAGGAAATCAAGTAAAGGAACTTTTGCACAACTGAAATCAATCTTAAATGCTAGAATGAAATGCTATGTTTATCTTCAAATAGATGGCTAACAACCTAACAAGTGGACCCTTGCAGAGATATGTTGCCCAATTGATTTTCCTTCTACACAAACAACCTATTCTTGTACTATTGCAATCTGCTTGCACTAGTGCAGGTACAGTACCTCTATGAAAAGGTATATTTTACCTTGCTGAAGATTTATGTCTTTGTGGAGGTGCTCTAAGCCTCAGGGCTTAGAGCACTTTGTTTATGTGACAAGAGACCAGCTCTTGCACTGAGGCAGAGTTTCCTTCACCAAAGTTTATGATTTACTTTCGAAAGGATTGAAAGACGTGATGAAAAGAATTACAATTGCAAACTAAATTCTGAGATAAATTATCTATGGAAAAGAAATGCTTTAATTAGTTGAACCTTGCAATGAAAGTAAACTTCATAAAGTGAAAATAATTCAGAATAATAAAAGCAGTAGTCAAAGTAATATGCATGTATCAACTAGCTTCGGCAATCCACTTATAATATTTATGCTCCTTGGTCATTAGTCATAAAGTGAAAGTATAAAGTGTTTGCGACAAATTCATGTAATCATTCTCAAATCCTTCATAAATGTGCTCTTAATGTTAAGGACGATTACTGAAATTAGCAGTACATTTGCCTGCAAAAATAACTAAATGATAAGCCGAAAAAGAAATGTAACGTTTGTTGTGAAATAAGTAATTAAACCAAAGTGCAGGAAACTACATGCACTGGTACAGGAAAAGACTTCTTGCACGACCCAAGCGGAAGCAAATCGAGACAAGAATTGTAGATAAAGAATTGCGGGGAAGAAACTACAGGAAAGAAACAAACCCAATCAAACTTCCAAGCCACGGATCCGCTCACACTTAACTACAAAATAAATTTAGCTCAGAACTCTGAAATAAATACAAGAATCATTCAAACCATGCAACTGCAAATAAATGTTTACAGAGACTTTCCAAATAGTAAAAGCACAAGGGTAAACGAGCTGGGTTGGTTGGGCCCTAGCCAACCATCTCATTTCTCGTTTAAGAAACAAAACAAATCAGCACTCAAGTACACATAAAATATAAGTTATACATAGCGTGTGAATAACATGGCGAGTTCCTTGTATTACTTGATCAACAGATATACATGATGGCACAATTCCATCCCAGAGCCGAGGGAAATACAAAATTACACAGTGAATGAAATTACAACTTAAGGATTGCTAGCTTAGTTCTACCTACAGTCTATATTTTATACAGTGTTTCGGCCTTAGCCGTATTCTACTAATTACAACCCTTTTCCTATTCAGGCCTTTCGGCCAAATGGACTAACAACCAATCACTACAAAATCGATTAATAGTTATAATAGAATGCGAACTTCGCTGACTGTAGACCATCCTTGGAAAATATCCCTGATTATGTGCCACCGATATCCATCCTCAGTTAGTCTGCAACCGAACTAGAAGTCATGGATCAAAATGTCCACGTGGAAGGATTTAGCTCATGGAGATCTCGGAACAATCATCATTGGCGATGCAGGAATCTGCCTGCACTGATCATGCTAACTCATAATTAACACTTAGTTTCTCAATTACTTCTAGGAAATTAAACATAAGTTACAAGAGGTACTTAATAGGCATGAAATCTATGTAAAATAATTAATAAAGCACTTTAATAAACCTTAATATAAAATACGAAGCATGTGTAGGAATAGATAGTTATCCTGGACTAGTGCAGGAAAGAGAGGGTTAAGTAGAGATAAAACAGGGTTAAATTTTATGGAAATGGGGTAAAAATAGAGCAATTTGGGACATCAACAGGGAACTAATTCAATTGTTTCTTGTATGTATTAATATGTACACATTGTACATCATTGTTTGAGATTGATTAATATACATTTGATTTGGTTTCCAGTCTCATGTGTCATACATAAACTCTATTTGTATGCCAAAAATAATTATTTTTTCCTAATAAAATGGAAATTGATTAACTACAATCATGCTCCTACTTTTGTACCTGTAAACTCTATTTTCATGTGAAAAAATAGTGAAATTTTCCTAATAAACTGGAAATTTATTGGCTACAGTCATAAATTATTACACTTTCATGTTTTTTCTTCTTAGCTAAAGTAAATGTGCTATACAATTATCCTTACCTGAATTCCCTTCTTATTCTCATGTCTGTCTTTTGTCACCTAAACTTTGCTCACTTTTTTTGTTATGAAGATCCTTCTCTTTATAGCCTATATAGACTGGTTACCTTCTTGAATTTATTTGGATGGTAAAAAGGCCTTGCATTTCCTTATTCTCTCACATCTTCACTTGAAATTCAATCACCCACCTTCAATCATTTCAATGCACTCACATCTTTCACTTGCATGTCGTTCAATTGTAGTTGATTCAAGATTAATAGAAAAGCACCTGGTTAGACCATTAGTAAGTATCATAAGATCAATATTGATGACCTTGAGCACTTCTTCCACTATAGAAGCTCCTTCACTCAATGAAAATCCAGTTATACCCTCAAAGAAGTGGCTTCAAACAACTCTGGGAAAATTAGGTGTAAGGCTACACATTTCTTCCAATTTTTGAAAGTAAATGTTAGGGAAGCATAAGAGTTTTCCTTAATAATTTTTAACTTAGGTTTGTTTTACTTTCATAGATATTTCCTTTGTTTACCCACAAAACCCATGATGTAACTCTTTTAAAACCACCATTCATACATTGAAATAGCCCGAACAATGTCTACAAAACCACTTAAACCTTAATCATGCACGAAACTAGATGTAGCAATTTGTTACGGGTGGACCAAAGAGAGTTTATTGCATAGCTTGTTAAGCTCTTTTACAGAGACTGGTCACGAAAACAATGTTGCGACCTTGCTTCAAATATAGTGTTGAGGGTTAAGCTACTATAGCATCCAAAATGATATATAACCTCAATACTGAAAATAAAAATGGTAGAACTAAACTCAAGCTTCACGATGAGATGGTAAATCCAATTCAAATTGTCATTGGGACAAGGTACTTTCGATCTATTGTGGCAAATATTCCTGACATGTTTGAGTTGTTGTGGAAAACACATAGAAAATATTAGTTGGTGTTCATGCATGAGAAATATTCAAAAAGTGGTTGATTTCTATTTCAACCTATAAATGTTGTTGCAAGTTTTAGTTAGATAATTTTTTGACACACTTCCATATGCTATTGTGAATATTTATGCTTTAATTGTTGAAATTAATTTAATTGATTTAAGATAAATGATAATACTGTGTAATATTTTTAATATAAATATTGTTTATTATATTTTAATTTATTCACTAAATTAATTTTAAGGTCTTTGAAAAAATTGGTTACTTCTCATGCATTTCTTTTACACTTGATATCTAAAATTGATAAATTATTTTGTTAAGATAAACCATAGTTTACCAAATTCGACATTCAAATTCAGAATTTGAATAATGATATGATAGAAAAATTTGTATGAAATTTCCAAATTTGGAAAAAAATTGACAATATACATCTTAAATATTTACATATAATATACTTCTTTTTCTGTGTAACAACAATGTCTTTACTCATATTCTTTTCCCCATTTCATTTAAATTTACATAATTTTTAATAATTTTAATAACAATTTTAAAATCGCAATTCACTAAACAAAAACACAAGCACACATATCAGTTATCTCCAAAATCTCTTTCAAAACTTCATACCATATCCCTCCCGAGTTTCAAATCTGATCTAAAATCCCTTTTTGTATTTTTAAATAATATATTACAAATTAAAATATTCAAGACTCACCTCTATTTTCAATATTATTAAAATCTTTTATAATTGATACATATTTAAAAACTAAAAATTCAAAACTTATTTTTATAATATTCATTAACATATTTAAAAAATCAATTACATTTTATAAAATTGGTTAAAATTGATTTACATTTTATAAAATTCAAGGTTCGAACTTAAATCTTTCTTTTCTTGTTATCTCAACTTTTTATATAAATATTAATTTAAATACTTTAATTTATTAAATATATTAATATCTATAAATAACCATTATAGTATGCGAATATATTTAATAAATGATTAATATATGAATTAATATATCTTATATTGTTGTAAGTTGAAAGTATTCTGTTTAGTTTAAGATATTAATGAAATATTGATTAAATGCTGTTTTTATATGTTTTTTAGCCCTTTTAAATATTTTAATTAATTTTTATTTTAAATATATTAATATATGTTCTCGAAGATTGATCTGAGATTAGGATATCATCACGTATGCATCAAAGAAGAGGACATCTACAAGACTGCTTTTCCGACCAGGTATGGACATTATGAGTTTGTTGTAGTTCCATTTGGTTTGACTAATGCTCTGACTACTTTTATGTGCTTGATGAATAGTGTATTATGTTCTTATTTGAACAAGTTTGTGAAAGCGTTCATTGATGATATATTGGTATATTCTAAGAATGAGGAAGAGCATGTTGAAGACTTAACAATAGTATTGATATTGTTGAGAGAGGATGAGTTGTATGTCAAGCTTAGAAAATGCAGTTTCTTTCAGGGAGAGGTACACTACTTGGGGCTTGTGGTTTCTAAGGAAGGCATAGTAGTGGATCTAGAAACGATAAGGGTTGTCATGGAGTGGGAAACTCCTAGGAATGTGGATGAGGTAAGATCAGTCATGGGGTTAGCAGGTTATTACAGGAGGTTCATTAGGAACTTCTCACATAGTGCTTATCCTATTACATCGTTGCAAAGCAAAGGTAAGAAATTTGATTGAACATAAGAATGTGAAACTAGTTTTGAAAAATTGAAGTAGTTGTTGACAAACGCTCTAGTTCTAAAGATTGCAGATCCAGATAAAGAGTTCGTGGTATTTACAAATTATTGCAAGATAGGGCTTGGTGGATTCCTTATGCAGGAAGGACAGGTAGTATGCTATGAATCAAGGAAACTAAATGAGCACAAGCAGAATTATCTGACACATGATCTTGAGTTGGCAGTGATCACCCATGCATTGAAGATGTGGAGACACTATCTTCTTGGCAGGAGGTTTTTACTGATGAGTGATCACAGTGGATTGAGATACTTTTTTCACCAAATGAATCTAAATTCCAAGCAAGCTAGGTGGTTGGCCATGATCAGTGAGTTTGACTTTAAGATCAAGTTCATTAAAGGTAAAGAGAACAAGGTTGCAGATGCTCTTTGTAGGAGGATACAAGTAAATCATATAGCATCTATGAGCTCCTACAAGATAGATCTATAGGATCGGATCTTGCAAGCAGGATAGTAGGATGATAGGTATATGGTCATGAGCCCCAGTGTTGTAGCAACAATGTTGCAACTCCTAGGCCAACCAACTTTACTTTATCAACCCAGGGTTCATACAAACTTGGACATGAGTATGTTATATGCACAACAAATGCAACAGTCTACTCTCGTCACTTCTCAACTGGGGTGATAGAACACTAGGGTTTTTCAAACCAATCTTCTATTGACTAGAAGGAGGCTGACTACTGACATTGAGTGTAAATATATCTTTAATGCAGAAAGTAAACGATTTCCTATGTTAAGGAAATGAAAGTGATGAATAGAAAGTGTTATGGAATGACATGAAATTACCTAGCTAAGAATTAACACACATTACTTTCATAAAAAACCTAATTTAACCTTGCTTTCTATCATTTAGTCATCTAGACTAAGTAAGCATGGAAACAATCCTAACATTGCTAAGATTGATGTATGCACACACTAGCTAAATATTGTCGAAAATAGTGTTTTGGTTTTCAGTTTAGAAATGTAAATGTTAAGCTAAACAAATTGATCTTTTGCAGGGGAGGAAGGTATGGAAAAACTAGTCAAAAATGGAATTGAGGGGTATGGAGGTTAATTTTAAGGCCTACCCTAGGCTCTAATCATCATTTCTGGCCAAAACAATATAAAACGAGTTGTTATGGGGTTTCTTGTAGTTGCTACAGGATTTCCAGTAGTTACTACAAGATGTCCTGGTTTACTACAAGAAACTTAGCTGAAAGCTTTAGGAAGGTAAGGAAGGTGAAAGGAAGTGTTTGGAAGGTGTATGATGGTGGAAAAATGTATGGAGAAGATGTACACTACCCAAGGATCAATCCAACTCTTCAGGATGATTGGATTTGCTCAAGGTATTTGTCCACGGTGCTACAAAATAGAAATCTGAATTGGTGATTGTTGGGGTTTGGCGAGAGGTGGATAAAACTTAGATGAGGCTGGTGAAATGTGTTCCTCCCTGCAAATCAACAACTCTTGCAACAACACATATTCATTTCTTCATTTATGCACAACTTTATGTAAATGTGGAAAAGATGAGTTGAATTTGAGAAACTGATTTATTGAAGGCTAGTGGATTAAATCTATGGAATGAGATATTTTCTAATCTACAACAAACTCAAGAAATCAAAATGAGAATTTCAAGTGCTTCTAAGAAATCATTAACAATGATCTAAATAAATCCTAAGCTATGTAATAACCAAGAGATAAATATGTTTTTGGGGCTGCGAGAATGGGGCCCTCAAACCATGATCCCATGAGGGAGATGAGGATGAGGCCACTGTCACTACTGTAACACTAATCTACTTCTCCAACTAATGGAAGAAAAACTAACCAATCATTCAAAGACTTTGAAATTAAACAAAACATAGATAACTTCAACAACTAATCTATGGTTCTAATCTAAGGATAGATGTACAAAAAGAGGAACCTCTGCTCCTAGGGTTGGGTTGTAACCCAAGAGCTTCAGCCCTCTTATTCAACCTAGTGTTGCATCAAAGAAACCCTTTTCATTATCACCAAATGTCAAAAATAACATGAGAATAATAGTCACAATATCCTAGATCGAAATTGCCTCTTGGCTACATAAAAAGTCGAATCTTAATGAGGCCCTAGGCCTTCTTGTTTATACAATTGAAGCTACCAACATATTCCTTAAAATTAGGGAATCTTGTCTCCCAAACTCAAGATTGACTTGTCTTCAAATATCACTATCTTAGCTACCAATGAACTCAGTGATCTTGGTCGCTTGTAACTCCGAGCTGATGAGATCTGGTGGAAGAATCTTCGACTGATTGAGGAGTTAGGGAGGGAGTCCCAATCTCCTAAAATCCCTTTTTCTTGTATACTTTAGGTTCCTACACTTAAATTAGCCCAAAACTGCTCCAAATCCTGCAACTAATGCACATTAGGACACATGACATAACATCTCACCTTTACCCTTCTCACTAAGAAAAATATAATAAAATATGTAAAGAAATGTGAGAAAAAAATTAATAAGCTAGAGAGTGCCATTAAGGCCCATATAATTTACCTATTGATGAGCCTCATCATCACCCCCCTACTGAAAGTGTTTCTCATCCTCTGAGAAACTTATTCTATGTCCATATATTTCATAGCTCTTATGGCCTGTCTGAAATCCCAGGCCTTTGTTGATGGAGTTTCCTCTTGTGGATAAAACCTTCATGTTTCTATATTTCCTCCCACTGATTTCTTTCCTCTTTCTCCTTTCTACATTCTAGAATACCCAATAGCAAGAGTGAGCCGAGTTTCAAACCAATCCAATTGATTTTGAGTCTCTGCAGTGAATTCTTATACAGTGGGGTCCTTTCTAGTGCATCCCTCATCCTTTCAGGGGAATGATACTCTCTAATCCTTAGGTTGTATGATAGGTTGCCCCATCTCCTTTGGCATGCTTGTTGGCTTTTATCCCCTAGCAATCTCAAGATGTTTTCAAAATGTGTGATTGCTTTCTCTTGTGTAGCTAGGTATCTTGGTGCAAGCTGGGGATCATTGGCAATGATGTTGTCGATGCTAATGGCAACCATTGAATTTATTTGTTCTGTTATGATGTAAAGGGGCTCCCTTTCTTCTCTTTCCAACACCCTTTTCACCTCCTTAGCCCTGACCTCCTCAAGACTCATCTATGATGCAAGGGCCATTAGTGGTAAGTCCCCCAACTTTGCATTGGGGTCCCACACATTCAAGTTTGTTAAGGCCAAGTTGTGCAAGTAGAATTCAGATGTCTTGGGCTTATCCTCTAGGGTGCTTTTGTTAAATAGTTAAATGAACTACTTATAGTCTTGGAAAGGCATAGCCCCCTGTTGTGCTAGTGTCTTTATCTGAAATTGCAGCCATTGGTTTTTGAGGTGCAAGGCATATGATTTTGGTGGCATCCTGCACTGGATTGCCTCCATGGAGAGGCTTGCCATGGTAGCTAATTGGCTCTCGTTTTCCTATAACTACCTCCTTAGCCATGTGTTTTCTGCCTTTATTTGACATCTCACAATTTGTTCCATGTCCCTTATCTTACTCAACTCTCTGCCCATATCTAGTAGCTTCTCTTCCATGTGGCCCACATCCTCTACCTTCTTTGATTTTGCAATTTGCATCTAGTGATGTGTCCTTCCTCTCTCTTTCTCAAGCTCAAAGAAGAGAGGGATGGAAAATTTATGTTGTATTACTTTGCCTCCCTCAATGAACTTGCAATAAGAGCTCAGATTGGGTTGTGGGCTAGGTTCCTGCAGCTCTTAGGACTCTCCCTTAGATGCCTTTGGAGAAGCAGCCCCCTCCTGCACTTGTGTTGTTGCTTCCTTGCCTTCCCTCTGTCCTTTTTGTCCTTCATGTTTCTTTTTGTGTGTTTCCTGTAGTGCTAATAGAGTTTCCTGTAGGACTATCTAAGGATCCTGTAGAAGGATTTCTCCTTTTTGAAATGGGGTCAAAGGTACCTTGTCTTGCTTTTCTAATTCTGACTTGGTGACAGGCCTCCTAACATTGGTGATGGGATAATTTGAGGAAGCTTGTTTTGATGTGCCCTCTTCACCTTTTATTTCCAGGGAAACTAGCTTTTCTTTCTCTTTTGGTGAGTCCTCAATCATGATTCGAGTCCTGGCGGGTGTTTGTCATTTCCCTTGTTTGATCCTAGTGCTCCTCCTTGTTTGAAATAGAGCGGAGTCTGCCTATGTATTTTCCCTTTTGACTTGATAGGTGTGTTTAGGGTATTCAAGGCAACATCTACCTCCCTCTCAGTGGGTTCAGGAGACAACCTTGGAGATTCATCCCTTTCCTTAGTGTGTTCCTCGGGGCTTTCTTCTTCCTTATGTTCTTTCTCTTCACTTTCTCCTCTTCTCCTTCTTCTTTTTCTTCTTCTTCCTCTGTTTTCTTTGTTTCTACCTTCTCTTCCTCCTCTAGTTCTTCTTCATCCTCTTCAAGTTCTTCTTCATCTGCTTCTACCTCCTCTTCACCACTAGAGGTATTGTCCCTATCATATTCAAGGGATTCAGATGCTCTCTGTCCATGTCTCTAAATGTGGAACATTGAATGGGGATTCTTAGCTAGCTCAAGGAATCCTCTAGTGTTAGTTTAATAATTCCATGGTGTGCCAATTGTTGGTGTTTTCCCTCTTGGACCTTTAGGCTCATGTCTATTATTGATTGTAGCGAGAAGTAGGGTACACTGATTCTTCTGTCAATGGGTATCTCCTCTCCAAATATCAACTCATGGGGAGTCTAAATTGATAGTCATATATTATACTGAGCCTCCCTTCACAAGAGATATATTTGAGAATATGATAGCTCACCTCATTCCAAGGGTAGGGAAGGCTTTCTCTTCTTATCCCATTTTTGTCCTTAATTGGCCCTTCATCCCTTAAGAAGAAGTTTTTCTTTGCAAAATTTCTTGCAGCCTTATCCTCCTTTCTCCATGGCATCCCTTGAGGAAGTGAAGTGATTATTCTAATTACTTCAGGAGTAATTGTAATTGAAAGTCCTCTTACCACCATAGTAGCACTAATTCTAGCCTGAGGGTTAAGTGCCATGGAAAATTCTTGAGCTACATCATCATCATACCCTCTGAGCAGCTCAAAGAATCCCAAATAGTTATGCCTTCTAAATATTTATACCACAGGGGGATGGATGTGTATCTTGGATGTCTCTGTGGGTTCCCTTCTGTTAAACCCTCCTGTCATGTCTCTTTTCTGGTTGGTTGATTGTAGGGAGTTTGATAAGCTAGCCTTAGTTTTTAGGACGGTTGAGTGTTTATAATAGTGATGGATGGCTACAATTTATTTCTATCTCCACACAACTTTTAAACTGTTCACAATTCTTTTAGAACTCCCAAGCCCACTGTAATCACTTTAAGAAAATCATATTTTTTTGTTCCTAGCTATCAATTCAAAGCATAGGCGATATGGGCCACCTACCTCTCACTATGATACTTTGGATGAGGAGAATTTCAGAGCAATTGGACCCTAGGCACCCCCTTTCAGTTTTCTCTGTGAATTTCCATTGTTTCCCGTAGCTCCCTGCATTTCCTGTAGTTGTTCCTATAGTTCTATTTCATGTCGGGTGGCTGACACAAGTTTGGCTCCTCAATGGCTCCAAAGTGGTCCCAGTCTTCTCTGATCTCGAAATGAAAAAATGGTGCATGAGAGTTTGGAATGTTTTCTATTTATGGTTGATTCCTTAGAGTGTTGTATTCGCTGGCAGTGTATGGGATTTCCTCTTTGGGACCGTTGGCCCGTTGTTGGTTATCATGCAGACTCCCCTTGTAATCATCACCCACTCTTACACAACTTAACTCACCAACTTTTCAAGTCATTCTTCTTGATGTGATATTGCCATGTGTCATGCTAACTAGGAGCTCACTTTTTGTTTTCGAGCTGAGGATGACCAAGTTAACTAGCCACCTCCAGCTTATAAAATCGAATTTTTTATATTCCTACACTTTTATGATATCATACTTAGGGAAGAATTCGGATGAGGTGCTAAACCTGTGCCTTCCTTCGCTTGGTTGATGCATGCTGGAGGGTGACACTGCTGTGCTTATTTTTGTTCAGGTAAGTGCTTTTCCTTGGTCACTTTTCTGTATATTTCTTCTTGTTGGTGTGGTTGTCCTCTTTGTTGTTGTGTGCAGGTGCTTGGTATCTGCTACTTCTTCTGAGCTCTGGATAGGAGTCATAGTGTCTGCGAGGGTGCAAGAGCTCTTTCCTTGCATGGGTGTTGAAGGAGAATTGATGGAGAAATTGTTGCTATGAGAACACAGGCTGCTATAGGGTTTCTCATAGTTACTATAGGAAATCCTGTAGCTGCCTTTTTTATCATTTTTTCTTCTTCTTCTTTTTCGCTTGGAGGAGGAATGGGTGGTGATGTAGGAGTTGAAAGATGGAAATAGAGGAGATGGATTGGTAGGTGAGTGAGGCCAATGATGGCATGACCCTTGGACTCTCTTTTTCTATTTTGTTTTGTATTTTTTTTATTTTTTCTGAGTGGTTTATTATGGACACAGAGGTTGGTATGGTCATGAGCTGGCGTTGGGTGAGAGTTGGTGAGGTGTATGGTCCCTTCTTTCAACCTATAATAGGCTTGTATCATCATTTTCCAATCGTAATTTCGTTCTTGTAGTGTTTCAGGACATCTTGTAGTACTACAAGAAACTCCTATAGTAACTACAAGAAACCCTGTAGAAGTCAGAAAACTGCATAAAAACTAGTTTTTGGTGTTTGGAAGTGAGGATGTATGATGGATACATAGTAGACATGGGAGATATGAAGTGAATGGAGAAAGAAAGGGGCGATGCTTGGCTTGCTATCCTCTGAAATCTGAGTCGTTTGTTTCCTTTAAAAACCTGCAAAAATCACAGAATTTTATTAGTGGTCAAGTTTGAGATCCCTGCCATCGAATTTTGTTTTTTTTCTCTTTTTTCTTTTTCTTCATTTTTTTTTTTTAAATGCACACAAGTCACTTCAAAGGAGGTTTTCAACCTGTCTGCCTGCCCTAGGCACCTCAAGTGAGGTTTTCACCCAAGGATCTTTTTATTTTCCTTTTTTTTCACTCTTGGGCTGCCTCAAGGAGGTTTTCAACCCAAAAGTTGGCCTCAAGTGCCTCCTAGAGGTTTTCACCTAGGTCCGAACTTATTGTTATTTTCTTTTTCATTTTTTTTCAAAAATAAAAACAGTCTTCAAGAATTTAGTGAGTTTGAAGCCGAGACACTTCCAAGCACATTAAGTTCCTTATTAAAGCTACTGATGAACTCTTCCCTTCATAGAGGTCTTTTATAGGCTTTCTATATGTATACATTGACAAGCAAGGGGATACCTTCTTCATTAATGGTCCTTATTTGCATAGCTCCATTGTCATTGAACTTTTATATCAGGTATGGGCGCAGCCACCTAGTCATCAATTTTCCTTTGAAGTCCTTGAACCTGGAGTCATATAGCAGAGCCCAATAACCTTCTTGAAAAACTTTGTCTTTGATGTTTTTGTCATGCCAAACCTTTCTTTGTACTTGAGTAACTTTTGTGTGTAGGAGGGTCTACATCCTGAATTCATCTAAACCTTTGAGTCAGAGTAGCCTCTCTTATTTTTCCTTTGTAACATCCAAATCCAAATTTGATGCCATTCTCAAAGTGTTGTACTCAAACTTAATGGATATCAAAGTCTTCTGCCCATAGACCAAGTCATAAGGGGTGAAGCCAGTGGTTGTCTTCCAGGTTGTATTATAGGCCCAAGTGACCTCCACTAGTCTGTCAGCCCAATCTTTTCTATTTTTGATCACTACCTTGGTGAGAATGGATTCCAATGCTCTGTTGGTAACCTCTACTTGTCCATTTACCTAAGGATGATAAGCAGTTGAATTCCTATGTTTGATCTTATGTTGCCTCAACATATTTTCAATCAGTTGTGAGGTTAATTGAGCTCCTTGATCAGTGACTAACTCTCTAGGGCACCCAAACTTGTAAAATACACTCTCCCTTAAGAACTCAGCCACTTTCTCTTCTGTTTCAACCTTGACAGCCTTGGTTTCAATCCACTTTGTCAAATAACCAGTGCACACAATTATGTGCCTTTTCTGCCCTTATGGTAGATCAATGGGCCCAATGAAATCCATGCCCCACTGGTCAAATGGCTCAAGAGTCACTTGAGGTTGAAAAATAATTTCATCCATGGGATTAGGCTTCCCCATTATTTGGCACTGGTCACATCGACTGGTGTATCTTCTTGCATCTTGGTGGAGAGTGGGCCAGTAGTAGCTAGCTTGAAGGTTGTCCTCTTAGCTACAAAGTGACCTCCACAAGGCGCATCATGATAGGCCAGAAGGATGTCAAAGACTTCCTCCTCCTTGACACATCCCCAAAAAAATTTATCTTGGCCTAGCTTGAATAGATTGCCCCCAATCCAAGTGAATGGAGTGCTCTTTCTTATAATTCTACGCTTTTCCTTAGAGGACAGATTTGGAGGGAACTATGCAGTCACTAAGTAGTTGGTTATGTCAACAAACCATGGAGAGAGAACTGAAATAGAAAATAAATGCTCCTCAGGCATCTGATCATCAACCATTCCTTCCTCACCTACAGGTAAAGCATGTCTAGACAAAAAAATTGCAACTACATTTTCTCTACCATGCTTATCAATGATAGTTAGATCAAACTGTTGTAATAAAAGAAACCATCTAATAATTTTGCCATTCACATCAAGCTTGTTCATTAAATATTTAACAGCAACATGGCTAGTATATACAAAGGTCTGGTAACCAGTGATGTAATATCTAAATTTATTCAAGGAAAGGACAATAGCTGGGAGCTCTTTTTTAGTCACAATATAGTTCAATTCAGCCTTGGACATACTATTGATGATGAAATAAATGGAATAAGGCAACTTGTCATCTATTTGGCCTAAAGTTGCTCCTATAGCTTTGTCAGAGGCATCAACATGGATGTGGAAAGGAAGAATTTGGGCCTTGGAGTATGGGTGCAATAGTCAACTTGTCCTTTAAGGTTTCTAGGGCCTCTTGGCATCTTTCTAACCAGAAAAATTCAGAGTCCTTGGCCAATAGTCCAAACAAAGGTGAGGCTACTTTTTTGAAGTCCTTTATGAATCTCCTATAGTATCCAGCTAAGCCCAAGAAACTTTTGACATCCCTCTGCTTCTGAGGAGTAGGGACCCTCTTTATGATAGCAATTTTCTTCGGGTCCACTTGCAGTCCTTCCTAGAATATTGAGTGACCTAGAACAGTCCCTGTATTCATAAAGAACTCACACTTCTCGGGACTAAGGGATGGGTTCATTTCAAAGCATTTATTTAATACTTTCCCCAAGTTAAAGAGAGCCTCCAGGAAATCACACCCATAGGGCGTGAAATCATCCATATAAATTTCTACAGAGTCATGGACTAGCTCTGCAAAGATGCTCAGAACTGCCCTCTGAAAAGTGGCAAGGGCATTACATAATCCAAAATGAAGGACCCTATAAGCAAAGGTACCCCAAGGACAAGTGAAGGTGGTTTTATATTGGTCCTCTGGGCTGATCTGGATCTGATTATAACCACTAAATCCGTCCAGGAAAGAGAAGAACTTATTTCCTACAAGACCATCCAAGACTTGATCAATGAAAGGTAGAGGGAAATGGTATTTTTTGGTGGCTTTGTTTAACTCTCTATAGTCCACATAGATCCTCCATTTTCCATTCTTCTTTAGGACTAGAACTAGAGGAGACACCCACTCACTATTAGAGATGGGGTAAATGAGCCCTACATCCAACAACTTCTGCAGTTCCTCTTTAACTATGTCTTTGAGGGTTGGGTTCATTCTCCTCCGAGGTTGGCGCACTGGCTTGTAGCCTTATTGATCTAAATGTGGTGAGTACACACCGAAGGGTGCACTCCCTTCATCTCCTTATAACTCCAAGCAAAGGCATCCATATGCTCCCTTACCATGTCACATAACTCCTCTACCTGGTGTGTAGAGAGAGAGGGGTTTATTTTCAATGTTTTAGCTAGACAAAATTCTATCATCTTGACATGAGTAGGAATTGAGTCAATTAGGCACAAATCCGTCCAAGCATTATCTTCAACTTTCTTTAATAACTCATCAAGGGACACGGTGTTGGGAGGCTGATTATGGAGGATTTGATCAATCAGGTCATCTTCATCAGGTTCCTCCCTCCTATAGTAGCATCTAGGGTATAGATTGGGTAAGATGTGGCAGAGTAGACTTCATCTTCCTCCTCCTCTTCCAACTATAAAGGTAAGTCATGCTCTAGAGATGGTTGAGCAGGAGGGTACAAGACCAATTGTTTGGACAAATGTCCATTTTTAATATGCAGATTCCCAGCCTTACAACTTATGTAAGCATCAACAATGGCTAGCCATGGCCCTAAGGATGAGAGGATAACCATTAAACTTGGTCTTAGGTTGGACAACTAAGAAGTCAGTAGGGTATTCCCAAGAATCAATGGAGACCATCACATCCTCAACAACTCCTTCAGGAGATATTATGGATATGTCTGCAAGTTGTAAGACTGTTGTGGTCTTCCTTAATGATCCTTGGAGATTCAATTTAAGCATAGTCTCCTTAGTCATCACATTGATGGCAGCCCCAAGATCAATCAAGGTATGGGGGGTAATGATACCATTGATGTGCACATCTACAACAGGACTTCCAGTGTCTAGATACTTCGGGAAAATCACTCTCCCCAACATTAAGTCAAACAGATTTCCAATGACATTAATGGTAGCGGTGTCTTTCTTTCTCCTCTTGGGATTTTTGAAGCATTTCCCCTTGATCAACTTGTTGTAGATAGGGACATGCTTGATAGCTTGGAGGAGTGGGATTTTAGCGCACAAGTTTTTAAATTCACCCAGAAGTTCAGTCTCTTCTAGGGTGTGCTAGCCAAGATGGATTAATCACTCGGGAAAAGGAGGTGGATTGGCTTACGGAACACTCTTCCTTTTCCTCTTCAAGCTCCTCAGGTGGATATGGATGTTAATTATCTGGAAGCACTCTTCCAAACCTGAGGTTGATTGCTTGAATTTCCACAACATAGGTAGGGTAGGATGTCTCTCCACTATAGACCTATTGTGCCTTCTTGTTGTTCGGGTTCTGATTTGGTTGAGCAGGCATCTGAGGTTGTTTAGGTGGAGCAAGGTGAAGGAGATGTGGCTGAGATGGAGTTGGAGGCAATAAGGCTAGAGATTGGTTGTATGGGGGCCTCCACCCCTATGATGGTGTATTCCACTGAGGTTGTGGGGGAGCATATGGCTGAAATGATTGACCAGGGAGAAGGTGAAAAAGACCAGGGATAAGGTGTGGACCATGAAGGATGAGCAGGAGGACACCAACAGGGAATGGATGCATTCTGGTTAGGTTTTTAATATGAATAGAACACCCCTTGCATGCCTTGTTGGTATGGTCAAGGTGCTTGAGGCCTCCTTTGGTTGATATAGCAGAATTGTTAAGTCACACATTCAATTCCTTGATACATAGCATTCAATCCAGGTAGAGAAGGACACTTGTCTGTGGAGTGGTTCTCCTCACAGACCAAGCATATCTCTATAAGATTCAATGGACATTCATTTCTAGGGTGCATCTAGGGAAAAAGACAGCTAAGGCTCTTTATGCTTCCTCTTGTTTCCTCTTGATTTTCATGGTGTCCATTTGCAGAGCAAGTGTATGCAACATTTAACTCTTAAATTCTTCCAACATGTTCCCAATTTCCCTTTTGATGGATGTGTTGGAGGAGGATGAACTAGCCAAATTTTGACTAGCCCTACCCTTCTTTCTGGCTGCCCTAGAATGACTTTTGAAAACTGTCTTGATATCATCATAAGATAACTGGTAGATGTCCCCTCCCGACAACATGTTTAGGGTTTCTAGGAGATCTTCCTTGATCCCTCTAAGAAGGACTAGCTTGAGTGATTTAGGATCGAGTGTACATCTAGCCCTTTTGTAGCTGATTTGGAACCTTTCCTCATAATCTTCCAAAGATTCATCATGTCCCAAGGTCATTCTAAATATTTCCTCTTTGGTGTCTTTGGACCTACAATAATGGTTGTACTTGTTGTTGAAGGCTTGTTGCATTTGAGCCCAGGTAGTGATGTTGTCCCTAGGTAAACCCATGAGCCAACGCAAGGTTGCATCCTTAAGGGTGAATGGGAACAAATTCAACTTCTGGTCGTCATAGGTATAATCTTAAATTTTGCATATGACAACAAACACAAGCAAAAATGTATCAAGGTCCTCTGAGGTTAAGCCATGGAAGTGAGGAAGGGTAGAGGGGATTATGTTTTTCATCCTAGCATCTCCATTAGTTTCTCTAATGGGAAAACACCCTCAATTTTGTTTTCAGCTCCATTTATGTTTTCAATCCCATTTCTATTTTCAGCCATGGTGTAGGTTGGTGGAATGGTTTCTTATTCTTCTTCCCCAATAGGCTCTTCAAAGATATTTGGTCGCTCACCTAATGGGTCCTCCAACTCACACCTGTTGAAGAAGAGGGAAGGTTGGTTGTTTGATGGTGTGGGGGTACTTAGAAAAACTTTTCCTAAGTTGTCTCTACTCCTATGAGAAATGAAATAATTTTTTTTCATTTAGGGTTTTATTCATAACTACCTGCAGAATGGAAAGAAAGCAGAAATTACAACTATCTATTGAATGCAAAACAAAAGGAAATCAATAATTGCATATATTTACTAAATGTCAAATAGAAAAGAAAGCAGGAATTACATCTACCTAGACACCTCCTCGGCAATGGTGCCAAAAAAGTGATGAGCCCTAGTATTGCAGCAAGGATATTGCAACTCCTAGGGCAACCAACTTTACTTTATCAACTTGGGGTTCATACGAACTTGGAGGTGACAGTGTTATATGCACAACAAATGCAATAATTTACTCTCGTCACTTCTCAATTGGGGCGACAAACCATTATGGTTTTTCAAACCAGTCTTCTATTGACTAAAATGAGGCTGACTACTAACATTGAATGTAAATCTAACTCTAATGCATAAATTAAATGTTTACCTATGTTAAGGAAATGAAAGTGTTGAACAGAAAGTGCTATGAAATGACACGAAATTACCTAGCTAAGAATTAACACACATTACTTGCATAAAATACCTAATTTAACCTTGCATTCTATCATCCAGTTATCTAGACTAAGTAAGCATGGAAATGATCCTAATATTGCTAAGACTGATGTATGCATACACTAGCTAAATGTTGCATAAAAGAGTCTTTTGGTTTTCAATTTCGAAATGTAAATGTTAAGCTAAAAAAGTTGATCTTTTGCAGGGGAGGAAGGTATGGGAAAACCGGTCAAAAATGGCATTCAGGGGCATGGAGGTTAAGTTGAAGGCCTACCCTAGGATCAGATAATCATTTTTGCCCAAAACAGTCTAAAACTGGCTATTACATGGTTTCTTGTAGTTGCTACAAGATTTCTTATAGTTACTATAGGATGTCTTGGTTTACTACAGGAACTTAGTTGAAAGTTTTAGGAAGGTAGGGAAGGTGAAAAGAAGTGTTGGGAAGGTGTATGATGGTGGAATAAGGTATGGGGAAGGTGCACAATAATCAAGGATCAACCCAACTCTTCAGGATGGTTGGATTTGCTCAAGGTGGTTGTCCACGGTCCTACAAAACATAAATTTGAATTAGTGATTGGTGGGGTTTGGCGAGAGGTGGAGAAAAATTAGATGAGGCTGGTGGAATGAGTTCCTCCCTGCAAATCAGCAACTCCTGCAACAACACATATTCATTTCTTCATTTATGCACAACTTTGTGTAAATGTGGAAAAGAATAGTTGAATTTGAGAAACTAATTTATTGATGGCTAATGGATTAAATCTATGGAATGGGATACTTTCTAATCTACAACAAACTCAAGAAACCAAAATGATAATTGTAGGTGCATCTAAGAAATCATTAACAATGATTTACTCAAAAAGAAATCCTAAGCTATGTAATAACCAAGAGATAAATTTGTTTTTGGGATTGTGAGAGTGGGGCCCACAAGCCATGCTCCCATGAGGGAGATGAGGATGAGGCCATTGTCACAAGATTTTATGAAGTATTTTATTTCACTACTGTAACATTGATCTACTTCTCCAACTAATGAAAGAAAAACTAACCAATCATTCAAAGACTTGTAAATTAAACAAAACAGAGATAACTTCAGCAACTAATCTATGATTCTAATCTAAGTATACATGTACAAAAAGAGGAACCTCTACTACTAGGGTTGGGCCCTAACCCAAGAGCTTCATCCCTCTGAGTCAACTCAATGGTGGATCAAAGAAACCCTTTTCATTGTCATCAGAATGTCAAAAATAACATGAGAGTAACAGTCATAATATCCTATCTCGAAATTGTCTCTTGGCTACAATAAAAAGTTGAATCGTAATGAGGCCCTAGGCCTTCTTATTTATACAACTGAAGCTACCAACAACTTCCTTAAAATTAGGGAGGCTTAGCTCTCAAACTCGAGATTGACTTGTCTTCAATTATCACTGGCTTGGATGCCAATGACTCAGTGGGCTTGGCTGCATATAACTCCGAGATGATGGGATTTGGTGGAGGAATCTTCGAGTGATTGAGGAGTTAAGGAGGGAGACCCAATCTCCTAAAATCCCTCTTTCTTGTCTACTTCGAGTTCCTCCACTTAAATTAGCCCGAAACTGCTTCAAATCTTGAAATTAATGCACATTAGGCTACATGGCATAACATCTCACCTTTACGCTTCTCACTAAGCAAAATATAACAAAATATGTAAAGAAATGTGAGAAAAAATTATTTTAATAAGCTAGAGAGTGGCATTAAGGCCCATATAATTTACCTATTGACGAGCCTCATCATATGGAACTTATGCACAGGTTAGAGTAGGGTACATGTGATCAAGATGTGGAGTATCGTTTCACAGCATATGGCTTGGTCAGATTTAGAGACAGGATATATGTGCCAGACAATAGTGAGCTCATGAAGCTTATTTTGAGGGAATTTTATGCTAAACCGTAGTCAAGTCACCCAGGATATCAGAAGACATTGACAATGGTGAAGAAGTTCTATTATTGGTAAAATTTGAAGAAGGAAGTGGCGGAGTTTGTGGCTAGGTGCTTGGATTTTCAACAGGTAAAAGTTGAATGTAAGCATTCAGGTAGTTTATTGTAGTCGATTCTGATTCCAAAGTGGAAATGGGAGGTCATTTCCATGGACTTAATTACAAGTTTTCTTAGGACATCTAGACAATATGATTCTATTATAGTTTTGGTTGACAAGTCGACAAAGGTAGCGCACTTCACTCTAGTGAATTCTACATACTCAGCTAATGATGTAGCATAGGTTTTCATTAGAGATGTAGTAAGGTTGCATGGTGTTCGAAAGAATATTGTGTCAGACAGGGATGTCGAGTTCACTTCTAGATTCTAGAAAGAGTTATTTGCAGGTTTGGGTACATAGTTGGCCTTCAATATAGCTTATCATCTACAGACAGATGGATAGATAGAGAGGGTCAAAATGATATTGAAGGACATGTTGAAGTTGTATGTGATGCATCAACAACAAAGGTGGGAGGAGTATCTTCCGTTGGTTGAGTTTTCTTACAACAATGGGTATCATGAGTCTCTGAGAATGAGTTTGTTTGAGGCACTATATGGGTGGAGTTGTAATACTCCCATCAGTTGGAGTGATCCAGTTAACGGGTTGTTGATAGGATTGGACATGTTGGAAGAGATGGAATAGGAAATGCAAGTAATCAAGAAGAATCTAAAGGCAACACAGAACATAAAGAAAATTTATGCAAATCGGAATAGGTTGTTTAAGGAGTTTCAGGTTGGGGAACAAGTGTATTTTTGCATCAAGCCAAAGAAGAGCTCCTTGAGGATTGGATCATGTGCCAAGTTGACACCTCAATATTGTGGACCTTTCAAGATTCTTGAGAGGAATGGACTAGTAACCTATCCACTTTCACTGCCTCTGACAATGAAAGTCCATGATGTTTTCCATGTGTCATTTCTTAAGAAGTATTTAAAGATGTTGATCATGTGATTGATTAATCTGCATTACAAGTGGAGCTAGAAGGAGAATTCCAGACGGAACCTTAATGCATTTTTCAAAACAAAAAAAAAGATGCTTATGCTTTGGAACTGAGAAATCGAGCAAGTTAAAGTGCAATGGAAGCACTTTGGGTCTGTTGAAGCTACATGGGAGATGATTGATCAGATGTGGGCTATGTATCCTTCCCTATTCACTGGTTGAGCGAATGTTTTTGGCATATGTTTTAGTGTGATGTTTTGGTATACATATATATGTATATGGAAGTAAATAACACCATGAGTTTTGTTATAAAGTTCCAATAAGTGGTATGGGTGTCATGTTGTTATGGTTTTCATGTTGTTATGTTTCTCATGTTGGTTTTCTTCTCAGTAGGATGATCATTTTAAATATTGTCACGAGCTAAGTTATAAAGCTCCATGGGTAATATGTTTTTATTTTCGGCAGTTTTGCTAGTTGTAGGTGTCATTGAACACGAGAATGGTGTTCCCCCAAGGGGGAGGGTTCTGTAACATCCCTTGTGAAAAATCCATGTAATAAAAGCTAATAAAGGCAAAATTATAACTAAGGTCATGGGACAAATATTCCAAGTTGAACGTTGGGAAAAAAACATAGTGATGGGGATCACTTGTGATTAATTAATGGCTATGGAAATTGGAAAAGGAAAAGTGGCATTTATTGGCATTTTATTTACGAAAATAATGGAAAATAGGAGAAAATGAAGGTGAAAGGTCACAAGTTGCATGTGAGAAGGAAATGAAGGAAAATAATGGAAAATTGAAGAAAATAGAGGCCTCATTAATAAAAATTCTTTTGAGGATCAATTTGTAGTTTTTTGTTAGTTCATTTTTGGAGCTCTCATCTTCTACTCTCTCTCTCATACTATTGGACACTTAGAGTTTTCTTGGAGCACTCTTGGAGGAGTGTGGCATACTTGGGATTTGGATCAAGAAGGAAAAGGAAGGGTAGGAAAGTGCAAGAGGACATCGGGACCAGTAGCTACAACGGGCTTTGCTTGCAGGTACTGAGTTTCATGTATGATTTCCTTGGTAGTTTTGGCATGCATGGCACATGCATGTGGTTTCTTTGTTGTGATCTGTAATTGGCATGGAGGATTTCCTGGATTGACAGTGGTTTTGCCTAGCCTTTCCATTTCCTAGATAGCCATGGTGTTGTGGGTTTCTTTCCTTTTGTTTTCTAGTTAGTTCTCATGTTCCTTATGGTTGTGGGTTGAGTTACTAGTTCCTGGAGCCTTGGTTGGACAAATGCTTTGGAAGCCTTGTAACATATTTGGTTGAGTTACTAGTCTTGGAAGCCATGGTTGGAAAAGCAATCTGGAACCCTTGATGCATTGAGTTACTAGTCCTATAAGCCCTGCTTGGACAAATGCTCTGGAGCCTAACAACAGTTGTGGGTTGAGTTACTAGTCTTGGAAGCCTTGGTTGGAACAAATGCTCTAGAGCACTAGGCAGCTTGGGTAGAGACCGATCTGGTGATGGTTAGTGATGTATGACTGTGAGGTGGATTCATTGGTTGAGGGTTGAGGTGGTTTGGCCTCTGGAAGCCCTGGTTTGGTTTTGTTTGATTTGTTTCATGAGATCCCACATTCATGCTTGGAATATGGTGCAGGGGTGATTGGCTAAAAGAGAGATTTGGTTTAGCCCAATCTATGGTCGGGTGGTACGTGGAAGTCTCTGACTTGGTTGGATTTTCATATGTTAATAAGAGCTCCTTTTCCTTGGTAATTTCATCAGTAAACGTTCTTGATATTATGTGGCTTCAATGGTTGTTTCCTCATTGATATATCTATGCTTATTTAATGGTTATAAGTATGTTTTATGACAGTTATGATGTGTGGATCTCATCATGTTTTGGCTAGTATATGAAATGTTATTGAATGAATGACCTAATAGATAACAATGCAACTATTGTGACGAGATACTAGTCCTCTTTGACAGTTCTCAAATAAGTATGACACCCCTATGCTCAGATTTGTTGTTGTGACCTGTAAATTATATGTCTATGATGTGTTTGATGAAATTTTTGTCATGGCTAGTAAGGGTCAGATCAAGTCCTTGATCAAGTGTTTGCATTAGTACCCTTGTTTCGATGCTAATTGTCATTTATGGAAGTTTCATGAAGTTCTAGGAAGTGGCCCGAGTCCTGACGTTGAAAAAGTGGCACAAAATCTAGGGTCACTAGCACAGAACTACCTGAAAAAGGCCACAGTCACATGGATGCCTTGTCGTGGGAGCAACTATAGGGTCCCAGTCGCATGCATGTCTTGTCATGGGAATGATTAAGGCTCTAGGGCAGTGAAAAAGCAAGTTCTCTTAGCGGTTGGACACCTGAAGGGGTTGGTTGGATCCTAAAGGTATTGTAGCTTCTTAGGAAGGTTAGTTTGGTCTTTTCATGTCAATTCCACTTTCTTAAGTACACATGGGGAGTTGAATCATATCATAGTAACTCTTCGTCGCATTTTTACCCCGATGGACCGATTAGCTTGGGTGAATGTGTGAAGAGGGTGTTACAATTTTAACCACGGTACTATTCTTTCGTGTAGCTTATTTAAAGGTATAAAAAATCCATATTAATTTGTCCTAGTGACCATTAGGATCACAAAAATGGTGTCTTTAGGCACCACCACTTCTCTCAGTGTTCATGATGTTAACATTTAGTATTAGACCCAAAGGAGAATGGGTTTATTTAACCTAGTAGAGGTGAGATACTAAGAATCGATCCACGAGAATCTATGTAGCATAAAGGAGAAGTATGTGTTTCCATGCAAGCCCCTATCTCATGCAGCCAAGAGAATATGCAAGGAAGAAGAGATAATGTGCATCAAGAGGTGGAGGTCATTATGGCAACTGTTGTTGGAATTTGTAGGTATCCATTCCACAAGCACGTGGAGGATCACATGGAGAAATATTCCTCACATGGTCTAGAGCTTCAGAAATGAAGGATAAAATTGTCTGGATATGATGGAATATGGAAGAGAAACTACAGACTAGTATTTTAGGGAGCGAAGAAGGTTGGCCTCAAATATTTAGTATGCAAGTCAAGCAACATGTGAGGCGATCTAGATGAGAAAGATACTTGTTCGATTGTTTTGTCAAATGATGGATCCAACTGTGATCTGTTGTGATAATCATAGTTGCATCAAGCTCTCTGAGAATCGTTTTTTTCACGATCGATCCAAGCATATAGATATCTAGTATCACCATTTACGGGATTGTGTGTGGAGGCGGATAATGTTATTGCAATACATTCTAATAAAGGAACAAGATGCTGACATTTTGACAAAGGCCTTGTCAAGAGGGAAGTTCGAGTTCCACAGGTGTAGGATAAGGGTGGTTGATAATCCCTTTCTTACTGAGAGGTAGTGTTGAAAAATGCAGCAAGAAATTCTCAATTTGATTTTTCCTTGATTAAATTGAGAAAAATCGAATTTCCACATCAACAAACAACTTGGATGATGTTAACTTGTGTGACATGGCATATGTCACCCAGTTTACTCAATAAATTTGAGTTGGAGGAGTTAGAGTTCAGTTCAACATGTCATTGCTAATTTGTAGCAATCAAGGCCAATTATCTCGGGTTGTTTTCAATTAAACTAGTTCCAACTTTTGGAGGAACTAGTGGAAGATCAGTTAAATAGTGGGACTTCAGTAAGACTCAATGATCATCTAGTTAATTGATCATTCAACGCAAAATAGCTAGTGCATGCAGATAATTCCAGTTACCCAGTTGAGGTGGAGATTCCAAGGCAGTCTAACATCAGTTGTTGACTAGTCTTAAATGCATAGGTGTTGCATGCAGCCAGATGATCAACCTAAGGAATTGAGCAATTCAAGTAGAGGAATTTCCTAAATAATAGGGCCTCGTTCCTCAAGGAACATTGCAAGGAAATAGGAGTTCAAGCAAAGGAAAAATTTGACTAAGTCTGGGTCAGAATCATTTAGTGAGTAGAGAGATAGGTTATGCACTTGCTGAGTGTGCTCAATGGAACAAAGCAATTGTAATACATATCTAGTCTTCTGATTTAATGCAAGACGGCGTTGGGGTTTTTAAAAGATTGCTTTCCCCAAATAAAAATACTTGTTGCATGTGTGTTATTTCTTCTTGCATGTCTAAAATTTTTGTTCTAAATTGTGAATTAATCTACTGCATAGCAGTAGAGTAGGTTTGTGTCTTGTTATTTTGATTAAAACTTCATGAGCAGTTGAAAATATACATAATAATTTCTACAAAAATATGGTGTCTCGTGTTGATGTGTTAATTGTCTCCTTTGCCATTGCATTTATTGCTCCATCTTCAATTATTGTTGATGATTGGAAATATTAATTATATTGAAAGATTACTAATTGAAGAATTGAATTGGGCTAAAGTAATTGAATCAGCATAAAGCAGTATAAAGATTAACTTGTTAGAGTCTTGAAGCCCCAACATTATACTTTTGGATTCTAGTTCATCTTTCTAGTGATTCATCTTGACTCTCTTGGAGCCTTTTAGATTATCTAGAACAACATCATAAGTGACCATGAACTTCTTACATGTCCTCAATGGTAGTTAATGTTCCGTTGGCTTCTTAAACCCGAGGAAAAGAATGATAACCACCCTACCCCTTGTAAGGAAATACATTATCCTATCACCCTGGTTAGGGTATGTTCAAGGTACAATGTCTTAAAACCACAAGAAACAATGAAAATCCTTTGAAGATAGTCTCACACAACATAAAAACAATATATTTTATGCCATTAAACACTAGGAGAATCAAGATGATGTACATGATCATAGGACTATTCTCCTACACGTAAACCCAACAACATCTTGAGCCTCACATTATTCCCACTGAATGACGAAATAAATCACCACAAGACCATGGCAGTGAGGTCAACAACCTGTTAATTCTTCCATACACCAAATTTAGGGGAGGTGACACGTGTAGGAGCCTCATGTCACCTTCCATAAAATAAAAAGATTATTTGATTTGAACTTCATGAGATGGGGAACAAATGCTTATGATCTCGTCCATCCACATAATTTGATCTCTTGGAGCCTTTCAGTTTATTTAGAACAACATCATAAGTGACCATGAACTTCTTACATGTCCTCAATGGTAGTTAATGTTCCATTGGCTTCTTAAACCCGAGGAAAAGAATGATAACCACCCTACCCCTTGTAAGGAAATACATTATCCTATCACCCTGGGTAGGGTATGTGCAAGGTACAATGTCTTAAAACCACAAGAAACAATGAAAATCCTTTGAAGATAGTCTCACACAACATAAAAACAATATATTTTATGCCATTAAACACTAGGAGAATCAAGATGATGTACATGATCATAGGACTATTCTCCTACACGTAAACCCAACAACATCTTGAGCCTCACATTATTCCCACTGAATGACGAAATAAATCACCACAAGACCATGGCAATGAGGTCAACAACCTATTAATTCTTCCATACACCAAATTTAGGGGAGGTGGCACGTGTAGGAGCCTCATGTCACCTTCCATAAAATAAAAAGATAATTTGATTTGAACTTCATGAGATGGGGAACAAATGCTTATGATCTCGTCCATCCACATAATTTGATCTCTTAGAGCCTTTTAGTTTATCTAGAACAACATCATAAGTGACCATGAACTTCTTACATGTCCTCAATGGTAGTTAATGTTCCATTGGCTTCTTAAACCCGAGGAAAGAATGATAACCACCCTACCCCTTGTAAGGAAATACATTATCCTATCACCCTGGGTAGGGTATGTGCAAGATACAATGTCTTAAAACCACAAGAAACAATGAAAATCCTTTGAAGATAGTCTCACACAACATAAAAACAATATATTTTATGCCATTAAACACTAGGAGAATCAAGATGATGTACATGATCATAGAACTATTCTCCTACACGTAAACCCAACAACATCTTGAGCCTCACATTATTCCCACTGAATGATGAAATAAATCACCACAAGACCATGGCAGTGAGGTCAACAACCTGTTAATTCTTCCATACACCAAATTTAGGGGAGGTGACACGTGTAGGAGCCTCATGTCACCTTCCGTAAAATAAAAAGATAATTTGATTTGAACTTCATGAGATGGGGAACAAATGCTTATGATCTCGTCCATCCACATAATTTGATCTCTTGGAGCCTTTTAGTTTATCTAGAACAACATCATAAGTGACCATGAACTTCTTACATGTCCTCAATGGTAGTTAATGTTCCATTGGCTTCTTAAACCCGAGGAAAAGAATGATAACCACCCTACCCCTTGTAAGGAAATACATTATCCTATCACCCTGGGTAGGGTATGTGCAAGGTACCCCTTGTAAGGAAATACATTATCCTATCACCCTGGGTAGGGTATGTGCAAGGTACAATGTCTTAAAACCACAAGAAACAATGAAAATCCTTTGAAGATAGTCTCACACAACATAAAAACAATATATTTTATGCCATTAAGCACTAGGAGAATCAAGATGATGTACATGATCATAGGACTATTCTCCTACACGTAAACCCAACAACATCTTGAGCCTCACATTATTCCCACTGAATGACGAAATAAATCACCACAAGACCATGGCAATGAGGTCAACAACCTGTTAATTCTTCCATACACCAAATTTAGGGGAGGTGGCACGTGTAGGAGTCTCATGTCACCTTCCATAAAATAAAAAGATAATTTGATTTGAACTTCATGAGATGGGGAACAAATGCTTATGATCTCGTCCATCCACATAATTTGATCTCTTGGAGCCTTTTAGTTTATTTAGAACAACATCATAAGTGACCATGAACTTCTTACATGTCCTCAATGGTAGTTAATGTTCCATTGGCTTCTTAAACCCGAGGAAAAGAATGATAACCACCCTACCACTTATAAGGAAATACATTATCCTATCACCCTGGGTAGGGTATGTGCAAGGTACAATGTCTTAAAACCACAAGAAACAATGAAAATCCTTTGAAGATAGTCTCACACAACATAAAAACAATATATTTTATGCCATTAAACACTAGGAGAATCAAGATGATGTACATGATCATAGGACTATTCTCCTACACGTAAACCCAACAACATCTTGAGCCTCACATTATTCCCACTGAATGACGAAATAAATCACCACAAGACCATGGCAGTGAGATCAACAACCTGTTAATTCTTCCATACACCAAATTTAGGGGAGGTGACATGTGTAGGAGCCTCATGTCACCTTCCATAAAATAAAAAGATAATTTGATTTGAACTTCATGAGATGGGGAACAAATGCTTATGATCTCGTCCATCCACATAGATTGTAAGGGTGGTTTTTGGATCCTCGATTCTCGCTTGTTTCCTTGGACATGGGAAATTATTTTAAGTGTATTCAAAATTGATATATAAAGTGTTAGGAACCATGAACCTTAAAATTGATAAGAAGTCAATGAATACAATCCACTTTGAGGAGGGAATCGCCTTTTACAATGGATTCAATACATGAGACGAGAGATGATGATCCTAAGACTAACTCTCCTTGGTGCATGTGTGTGTGAGAGAGAGTGAGTGAGACAAAGGGTGCAACAACTATGAATGGGTATAATGAAATGTTCTAGTTGACCTCCTAATATAACAAATAAACTAAATTAATAATGAACGCTTATTAGGGCCTTAATATAGGGACCCAAGACCCTGAACTTAAAGACCTCTCTAAATTTCCATAAGAGAGAGCATGCATTTAATAATGCAATTATATACCCTTCTCTCCCAATGAGAGCCTAAATAACATTTGACAAGTCTTCAAGGATGGTGATCTTGTCTTGAGTCTTTCCCTTAAAAAAAGTGATCCCTTGGAAGGTTGCAAGAGCTTCTGCCTTATTGTTCATTGCATTTCCAAGTCCCAAACAAAAGCTAATTATTGTTGTCCTCTAAGATCAAGGATGATCCTCACATTTGCCAACATTTATTGATATTACATTGATTTATTATATATGTATCATTAAAATTTAATGTTAATTCAATCATTAATAGTCAATGGTAAAATATCAATTGTCTAGTAAGCACATATTATATGTATTTCAATAATTAAAATCAATAAACTAAGATTCACATGTTTAAAATTTAATATATTATATATTATATATATAAACTAAGGTTCAATTGTTTAAAATTTAATATATATATGAAATGGAAATCCCCATTTCTCATTTTTTCCACTTGAAAAAATCATTGGATGCTTTTGAGACAACATTCAAAATCTTAATTGAGACTATAAATGAACCTAAAATGTATTTTAATCAAAATAGTAAGAAAATACGTAAACCCTCGTATTTTTTGTCACATTGGATGCAACTAGGACCAAATTTAGGATTCTATTAACTTGCCCTAATCTTGGCTCTATTGAGGATTTGAACTTTGATTCTAAAGGAAGAAATTAATGTGGACATTAACTTAGATGACAACTTGGTTGTCAAAGAGGGTGTTATTATGAATACTAGTGTGAATGTTAATGGGGGGTATTATTTGAGATATTATTGTGAATATCATTTGATCAAAAATATTAAATTGGACATAAAATATGGCAGCGAGTTAGATGTCAATGGATACATAATTATGGTCACCATAAAAATGGCATTAACATTGTCAAATATGTCCATTTGTATTCAAATCCAATTTTTCCATAGAAGAAATAAATAAATAAAATCCCATCAAAATACATGTGCTTGGATATCTTCATGAACTAAATTAAGATTGTTTTTTATTGAAATATTGTATTGCACTAAGTTCCATATTTAGATCGTAAATCTCTGACGAGTCACAACACCAACTATATAAATAACATAAAACAAAAGTCAAAATTGGAAGCTAATTATCACAATATACATAGAGGATGATGAACTTTAGTGATAATAATTAAACAAACAAAGTGCTAACCATTGTGGCTATATGACAGGAATTCTCTCTTTATAAATATTATTTTTTATGCATTTCATTACTCACAAGTTCTCTAGCTATGAACATATGGGAGTTGGACTCTACCTACACATTCCTAAGGACTTAACACATGATGCATCTTTTTGCTTGCAACTTTACATATGAAACTATACAATCATAGCTTCCTTGAAACTTGGCACACATAGCACCTCTACTCTTGTAGTCTTAAACTTGTCTTACATGGCACTTCTACTCTTATAGTCAAACATCTGGCATAACACTTATGCTCTAACATTCTCACAAATAACACTTCAAATCTTACAATTATGTACACCTATTATAATATTCTTAAGCATGCTTTGCTTGAGTAAAATAATATTCTATTATAATCTCCACATATATTATGTAATCTTCAACATTGTAATATAGTTGAAAATTTTTGTCAATCCACTTTATTTACATACTTTATATTAAATGTTACATTGTTACCAACCATATTTCAAAAATCCATTCAATAAATATATTTATTATCACTCTAATGTATAGCAAAGAAATTATTCAAAAAAACTTAATTCTTCTTCAGCTTTCTCTTAGTTAGTCATTTGTATGAGAGTATTAAAATACCCAAAAAAAAATTGACTACCCATTATGAAAACAATAACTATATAATCTATTCATTTAATATATAATACATTTTGGTCAATTTATATCATTAACATTCCATGCATATATTAACTTATTTGCCATATAAATTTATAACTATATAATCTATTCATTTAATATATAATACATTTTGGTCAATTTATATCATTAACATTCCATGCATATATTAACTTATTTGCCATATAAATTTAACTTAATAAGTTTAAATTCAAATTAATGGGTTTTTCAGAAATAATATTAATACAAAATCCCTATAAATTTAACTTAATAAGTTTAAATTCAAATTAATGGGTTTTTCAGAAATAATATTAATATACAAAATCCCTGTAAAAATAATTATAATAGTGATATACATGGTTGTTAATCAATCAATTTAAAGTTATAGAGAAAATCATCTTTATAACTTTGATACTTGTATCATATACCTTGGTGGGATGTCTATTTACAATATAAAGCCATGAAACAAATCAAATACCTATGACAAAATTGGGATGAGTTCAAAGAAACTTTGAGACAAACATGATAAGTCGAGATGACTCTAAAGAAATAGGTTATCATTCAACCTTATTGAATACTTTGAAGACAGGCATATGCAAATGCAATGCTTGCACAAAATCTTCGCTACATGATATTAGAGCGCAATTCTCAATTTCAATTTCACACGATGAGCCTCCACTTGAATTTTGTGTGACCTTGATGTATAAATTAGTTTTACATAGGTACATATATGCATATTTAACTCAATTTCCTACCCCTATTAAACCTCCTGGAAACGCATGTGTACTAGATGTCGAAGTAAAGAAGTAGAGAGCCAAAGACTTTTAGGCCACACCAACAAAGCTGGCCAACACAAGAAGAACAAACGTAGTCAAACATTAATAGAAATTTGGAATGATAATCCAGACAAGGCATCCACAACCCCAATGACAACTTGGATATGTACTCCGTGAGTGACTGGACAGGTGAGTAGCTTTGAAAGGGGCCAGTCCACTACCATGTATTGTTTCAAACCGGGCTACTGCTGCTGCTAATGAAGACAAAAGTGGCAAGGCTTGATTTAATATTTTTCCCGAGCTTGGGGAGAAGAATTGGTTTAGACATATATGCATATATAGCATTATGCTGAAGTCAAAGCATAACAAGTTCTGAAACCCAAAATAGGGAAAAACTGGACTTTCATCCTGATAGCTAAATTGAAATACTGTTGGGGATACCACGACCAGTTACGCCTGGAACTGATGTTGGCAGCAATAACTCGTAAGGAAGTACGCCGGCCCCATTCCTGTTCCTCTTACTCGAATCTTCATTTCTCTGCTGTATGATTTCCTCTACCCCCTGAACTGTGGTAGAAAACCTTTGAAAGGCCTCCAGTGCTCTTCCATCATTAGTCCACTTAGTCTCATGTCTCTCGCCCAAGTATTCTTCGTCTGGTGAATGCGTTGAGAGAGTGTCCACGACAGCCATGGTTTTGGTGGCTTGGAGCTGAGTTGGCATTGATGATAGGAAGAAATTCTGTGGATTTAAAAGAAAGCTTTTATACTCTGGATCTGTTTCATTGGGGATCAACTTTCTCATAATACAGGGTCTGTTGGGTACATACCCTCCATATGGGTATTGTCCAAAATTCAAAGCAGCATGAAGCCCTGATGCTACCCAGATTATTGTAGTTAAGATCCCTGCTAGATCTTCCTTTGTTTCCAACTTTGGCCACCAGGATGCATTTTTTTTATCGTAATGCCCTTTGTTTATTGTTTCATCCCACCATGCTTGAAGTTCAATATCAGTTTGCACACTGTTGGAATCGGAGTAATAGATGGAAACATAATCTTCCACCCATTCTTTTATGGCAGACCAAATAAGAAGACCATCGGCAGCATATGGGTAATCTTCAATTACAAGTCTTAGACCATGGGGTTGACTCGGATCCTCTACTGCCATGCCCCTGATAGTGAAAAAAGCCATCGCTTGTTAGGTTGATTAATGTGATGATAAACGAAAAGTATTTGCGAAAGCATAGAATTTAGCTGACTTTCATCTGATTTGTCAGAGCCAGAGTAGCTGTGAGTGGAGAAAAGGGAAACAATAAGACCACGAAATAATAACCAACATGCACTCTGACACGCAGACGTGTACATACATACATGGAAATACATGCATATTTTGGAAATCCAAGCTTCTTTGTTTTCCTCTTTCCTTCTTTGGTTTCGAGTGTTTGTTTCTAATCGAAAAACTGAAGCTGTTGATTAGGCACGTTTGTGATTAACTAGACCACAAGAGGCCACCAGGAGAAAGAGAAAAAGAAAGAAACGCCGTTTTGCAATGGTGAGAAAATGGAAAAGGGGGGCCTTTTTTAACTACCTTGCACCTGGATCTGCAGCATTTGGGCTGTGAATAGTTTGCTTCTCTTGAACAAATGTGTTTCAACTAGTTTTATGTCTTTTTGAATAATAGTTGAAATAGTAGTTCAACAATGCTATGAAGAAAAACAGGTTTTGACAAAATAACTCCGATAAAATCATAAATCAAGCTACAATATGCAAGGATTCTCACTCCCTAGAATCTAACCCGAGAAGAATTTAAAGAGAACATAAACACAATGTGAAGAACTAGCAAAATACAAGCAGTAGTGCATCAAAAAGTACAAAATTAGCAGATCAACCAACCTAAGCTTTTTTGAAGATGAACCCAACATGACAAATGGCTGAGGCTTACCAGATCATTTATGTGAAATTGAACTGAGTGACGTTTGCCATTAGAGCTAAGAAAATATATTTTATGCGAGTGGGAAGTGAAATGGCACTGACGTTGTAGAAACAAGTGCTAATGACACCATTTTGATCAAAGTTGGCATACAAGCAGAGCTACTGAAATGAACCAAGCTAGATGCACCAGGCCCTTCGATGTTGCAATTTGGAAAGGATAGGCCAAGAATGGTGTACATATCCAAAGGTACAAATATACAAGGATGCGAGAAACACAGAGCCTTGACAGCTGCATCAGACTAATCAGTTTGACACAAATAACATATTCAGTAGCATTACTGACGACAGTCAAGTGACAAAGGGGAAAAAGATTAAACCTATTTCAAAGCCGAACACTCAACTGTTAACAATGCCCCCGTTACAAGTTACAACAGCAATTTTGGAAAGTACGTGGGAAAAGAGTGGCAACATTGTTATTTACATTACGACAGTTGCGTGCAAAATACTCTTTCCCAAGACTGAAGAGGTATAACGGTGGAGCATCGCTAGTGTATGGGCCATCCTGCATTACCCAAAATATTTCCATTCCAGGTTTCAGTTGTGGAATTCCAGTAATGGTTCTTAGTATTTAATAAAAGGAAAAGTGACCACAACGTGGAGACCCGGGAATAAATGCAGGAGGCATTTGGGTTATATTCCACAGAACAGCTGATGAATGTTGGTGATGTGGACCCAGTTGACATGATCAACTATGATGCACAGATTTTATGGGGATGTACAGCCTATAAAAGGAGCATCAAATTCATTTTTGGACACCTTTGAGTAACTTAACAGTGGGCAACTTGGGATTGCTCATGGGAGGAAGGGAATCTAAGCGGATGAGAAGGGGATCACAAGGGGATCAAACATATAAAGACGGATATCTCACTAAAGGAGATCAGAGAAGATCTCGAGTTTAAGTCTCTGAAAGTTCAGAGAGCTTTTGGGGATTGTGGGTTTGATCGTGGAGATTGAGATCATCAACATTGGAAGAAGAGTAGCAGTAAAAAAGGATTTACATCGTCAAGTTCATGAAAGTAGATGTAATGAAGCTCACCATGTACCAGCAAATGATGTGGTGTAATGAGTAGAATAGCTCTGTTTTGGTTTCTGGCTTTGTTTAGTTTCAATAATAAAGCCCTGTGTTGTGTTATGCTTCCTTGAGGTTTTTGTTGCTTCCATGGTTTATTGCTGTGCACTCTAAGATAGGCAGTTTGTTGCATCAAAGTGGGAAGAACCTACGGTCAAGATAGCTCCAAGAAGAACAGTGTTGGGAAATGTTGTTGGAGGAAGACATGGCACTAACAAAAGAAGTGTTTGGTAGATTTGTTCAAAAAAGAGACAGCTCCAACATGGGGACGAGGTAAGATGTGTTTGGATTTGTAAAGAAAATTGCAGGGAAGTGAGAAGAATATAGCAGAGAAAGGAGGCAAATGAGTCCAAGGAAGTAAGAGCAGACCTCACAGAGATGAGGATGAGGTTATATTATGTAAAGGAGGTGCAAGCCTTGGATGGGGTTTGGCAGAAAGGAAAGTAAAGATGGCGTATGAGGATGACGATGAGAGGGAGGAGGTCATGTACTTGATTGTTACTTTTGTCGTCAATGAGAAGGTGTCTCCTAAACAAGCACATCAGCTTGCCTTCGAAGCTACCAACAGACAACAGGGTGTGAAGGGAGAAGGAATAGTAAAAGGTGAAGAATTCATTAGAATGCTGAAAATAAAATCTATAGAAGGGTATCTCCAGGTTGACGACAAAAGTAACAATCAAGTACATGAAGACAGCAGATATGTGAAGTGCAATATGATGTGAGTTGCAAGATATAATAATATCTAGAGAGAGTGTTCCCAGATTGTTATGGTGAAAGCCAATTATGAGTAAAGAGGGCATGTGGTTGTGTGCATCCTAGAAGAAATTAGGCAGGGGCTTACAACAGAAAATATGCAAGCAAATTTCTAGAAAAGTGGAGTTGAAGAGAACACACCATTGCAAAAGGTGCATGTGGGAATTTTGATCTTCTAATATGTTTTATGTTGAGTTTGCAAATATGAAAGATCGAGGATGTAAATGTCTTTTATTTGAATTCCATAAGATCAGTGACCAAGAAGAAGTTGAGAATCTCCTTGAAAGGGATGAGATGAACGTTGCATGTAGTTTGTGCACAGATTTGAAGGTTACAAACAATGTGAAAGCTGCAATGTATCAGGACGATAGAGGCAGGAAATTTGTGGTTGCACAACAACCAAATATTTTCAAGAAATGACAGTGGTACCTAAAGAGCAAGATGTCATAGGAGAGTACCCCAGATTGAGGCAGCATTGGGTGGTTATTTATGAGGTTTATGTGATAAGTATGTTGAGAAGTATTGATATAATTGTATAGACCATCCCGCATCACCCAAAAATATTTCCATTCCAGTTTCCCAGTTTGTTGAATTCCAGTAATAGTTCCTAGTATTTAATAAAGGGCAAAGGGACCTCATCACAAAGAACTAGAATGAGTTGGGTTATATTCCACATGGTGATTGTTGATTGGTGACAATGTGGGCCCACTTGACTATGTCAACCATATGATCAGATTTTATAGAGGATTAGAGCCCATTAAAGGAGCATACAAATTCATTTGTGGACAGCTTTGGGTAGCTCAATAGTGGGCAGTTTGGGATAGCTCAAGGCGGGAAGGCAATCCAAGCAGACGAGAAGGAAATCGTCAAGGGAACTAAAATAGAGAAGAGGCATGTTTCTCAACAAAGGGGATTGGAGATGAAGATCTTGGGTTCTAGTGGAGTAAAAGAGTTCAGAGAGGTCTTGAGGATCATGGGTTCACTCATGGAGATCAAGATCCGTGTTGGAAGAAGATAAGATGTTGAAAGGATCTGGAGCATTAAGTTTGTAGAGTATATCTGATGATCAGTCTGCATGCGAGTGAGTGACATTTTTGAGGTTGTGATTTAATGAACAGAATAGCTTTGTTTTGGTTTCTGGCTTTGTTTAGTTTCTATAATAAGGACTGTGTTATGTTATGCCCCTTGAAATTTGTGTGGCTACCATGGTTTATTGCTGTGCATTCTGAGATAGACAGCTTGTAGCTGCACCATGCAAGTGATTGGAAATTCCGATCATAAAAGTGGGAAGAATGCGTAAAAAGATGAAAAATATAAGGAATGTGTTTCTATTGAAATTCATACTGAGATAATAAGGTTGGACCATCACACACCCTTTCTAGAGTCTGAATTGACGAGCTGTATGGACAAATCACTTAAATACAAGTATGGGAGCAGCACAGGGAGCATATGTAATGTGCTAGCTACTAGGCAATATCCTATGTAGAGTATCCTATCTGAGGGCAGGAACAATGCAAAATATGAAAATGCATTAATACTAAATAGTCTACGATGCTTTTAGTAGACAATGATTAGAAATAAGCATTACAAGTTACCGATGCAGAACTGTCTACTTTCTTGATGAAAATGAGTAGGCAAATGGCAGTACCCTCCAATCCAAAAAACAATTGCCTGGAATTAATGGTCATTTTCAAAGAACTAGACTAGCGCTGGTTAAGTTTTAAAGTTGGGAAAATATTTTCTTGAAGGGAATTTAGGGCATATTGACCACTTCCTTTGCCCTCAGGAATCAGCATACGTCAAGGAAAATCCTTTTCTGTTTTCTGCAGTTTAGGCTTGTTGTACAAGGGATTTAAAATGGATGATATAAAAATGTTAGTTAAAAATTTTAAATTTTTCATTTAGGCAACCAAAATTATTGTCAAATGAAGACCTATTTGTGAGGGATGAAACAAGACATTACAAAGTACTCTTCAATAGAACAAACGTCCATTTTTGCCAACTAAAGTAGCATCTCATATCAAGGATTTGAATGTGCCTTCTATCAATATTGGATCCCATGGGATTCATCGGGTATTCATGGAAAATGGAATATGAAAGTAAAGTCAGGTTTTTCCTGTCTCAAATTAAACCACATACCTTGCAAGCAAGTCTGCAGGCAAGGCCTCCCTGTCAAAGCGCCATGCTCTGTCATATGCAGATGCACTTAACTCCATGGAGTACTTGTCTGGTGTAAAGCAGGATTCAATAACTCCTCCTCCATTTATCAAGCTCTGGCGAGCCAATGCATTAATTTCCATAGTGTAACGCAAATGTGGTTGCAACAGCTTGAAGATGGGATGCATACAGCTCAGCTGCCTGTTAGCTGCAATGATATAGGGCTCCATGCAAGCATGTGTCCGTAGCCTGTCAATTGATCCAGAGAGTTAAGGTCTAGCATAAGCCTTTACATGAGTGAAAATGTCAGGCAGGCCATCTTAGAAGTTTATTACTCAACTCCTGATAAAAAGTTTGCACAGATGCAAAAAAAAGTGCTACCATTATCTAAATGTCAAAACTTTTTTTTTGTACCACACTGCCATATACACCATTACAGTCAGTGAGGAAACTACATATATTGAAAACTATCTATAATCTGTGCAAATAAACTAATCAACATACCAGTGATTGACGAGCTGGTGAAAACCAGCATCATTGGCGCACACATGAGATTTCGCTAATTTCCAAAGCCAGTACGAAGTTGCATCATGGCCATGAGTGAAAATTTGTTTGGATTCAGCTCCAGTAATGGTTGGTGGGAGACTGAGCTCAATAACTATAGGCTTAAGAGTGCCACATGGTGTTAAAAAGAATATTGTTCTTGAAGCATAAACTTTTCTCCCCTTCAGAGAATTTATCTTGTTGACAAACGGCATATATGCATCATAGTAGTCCAAGATGAACAATCTTTCCTCTTCAAGTGCCTGTTTCATACAACATCTGTTACTAGAGGAATTTGGTTGCTAATCTAAAGAATACCCTACATTCAGATCATTCATGTTTCTGAATTTTTTTGGCTTGTCTATGACAGTGGGCTGGAGAGAGAAAGAAATGGAGCAGAGGATTTATATCTTCCGGTTATTCCATCCAACAGCCTTGCCTGTTCATATTGCCTCCTACACTGGTCTTTATTAAATATGAGAACTAATATTACCTGCTTAACAGACATTCCATTTAGTTCTCCTTCAACATGTTCAGATTTGATTGCAGACTCCGGTGAACCATATATTGCCGGATCCAGTTTGCTGAGAATGGGAAAGTCCTGAACGACATTCATTCGTTTGGATTGTTAAGACTTGAAATGAACCTCCTAATGAACCACAAACTAGTTTAAACTTTAAACCTTTTAAGGGAGTATCACAGTTAACTCAGTTCAGAATTAGACAGAAGTCAAAACAAACCTTTAACCGTTCAATATTAACAGGGTTCACCCCCGCCAATGTTTGGCGGCCAAACTCATTGTCACGTAACCATGCAAATCTATCCCCTGAAACATCATGCATATCATATTAAAGTAACAAAGAACAACATCTGTTTCTGTCCATAAATCATGGTGACAAGAAGCAGGTGATAGATTTGCGTGAAAAACAGCTGAAAATGAAAACTTGGAAGCAATAGCATAAATTTTCTTTGTCCTTACTTGAGATTATGCCTGGGATTTCATATCGTAATAGCTCTTCACCAGTTTTTAGCACCTTATTCATTATCTTTGGCAACATCAGATTTTTAAAAATATCATGTTGATGTGGCTCAACCTTTAAAATCTGGCCCTCTCTATACAGACGATCAATATCAGAAAAGCACCCAAACTCATAATTGGGATTCGAGAAACTAGCTATCAAAGATGGTACCAAGTTATGGATTAATCCTTTTAGTGCTCCTGCAGAAAATGTACTTTTCTTGATCTCCTCGAATGCTTCATCCCGTGGAACATATATAGTAGTACGATTTTCTTGTCTGCTTTCTGCAGATGGATCTGTCCATAAGCATTGTACAACTATTAGGGCAGCGTAAATTGCTCAACCCCTTATAGTTGAAATTGCATTTGAAATTTACCAAAGAAAAATGAAAAAACTAGGCAAAACAACAATTAATGAATGACCATCTTTCAAAATAGTATGAAAATATTTCAATTTCGTTATCTTCTTTGTGAAAGCTATTAAGCAGAATCACAGTTCTTGTACACTTCTTGGAGACTTGGATGTGGGAACCTAATCAAAAGATATGCTGCACTATTGAAATCTGTACATAATGACAAAATGCACTAACACAGGAAAGACTGAAGTCATGCTAATTAAGCTGGGATGAATAAGGCAGCAATTTGAGAATAACAAAACACTCTCAATGTATGTAAATTGAAGGAACTCATAGAAATAGTCATACAAAGATCCAAGTAGGGAAGGTCAGGTTCAATCAAGCATCTGAATCATGCACTATTAGTCAACTTTACGTCTGATCTTGTCAAAGTGTCATGGAACCTTTATGGTAGTTCTCATGGATGATGGCAGTACATTTGTTATTTTTTCTAATCTTTTATTCCTTTACTAGTTCAACCAGGATTTTTGAAGATAAGAAGACATAATCAAAGTAAAATCAATTTGCATCATGCCAGTATCATGAATCATAAGGCCTATTGTCACTAAGACCAATATTCACTCAGTACTTGCATTTACAAAGCAGAGCAGAATCCCTCACCTGTCTTCATAGGAGGACGGCCAGTGCGACAGCGTCTTGGATATTTTATATCACCGTCACCAAGAATCGGTCTTGCACGATCCTCACTTTTATCAGCGTTCCCTAAATCATTGTAAGTCGCATAGTCATAAATTCTATCCCACTGCTTACGTTCACCTTTGCCATCCCCACGCTTGTCTGCCAGGTCCTTCTGCCGAAGATCCTCTAGCCCATCAGGGGTTTTTGAAGGCAAATATGGCTGTTTTGATTTCAAAAAGAGAAAAATAAAACGCAGTAAGATTGGCTTCCCAAGTTTTTAACAAGAAAAAATGAAAATTTGACACGAACCATATTGGGATTGTAATCTGCATAATCAAGACACAGTATCCTAATTGTTCAGAATGTGTGTAACTTGTTCAGCTGCAGGAGGAAAGAAAATGTGCACCTGTATTGTTTTCTCTCATAGATTCTACAGGGCCTGCTAAGGTCATGAATATAAGTTCATTTCGTAACCTTATCCCCTATTCCCCCTTACTAGGGAAATTTACTTGACCTATGTTCTGAACACAACCCATGGCAGGCCAGTCTGACACTGTGCACCCAGCTAGCTAAACCCTAGTAGACTCAGTCTCTAAAAACACGATAAACTCTGCAAATCCAATGTCCAGTTTGGGCAATCTAACTAACCTGATTGCTGAAGAAGATTCTTTTCTCGGGATTATCCTTCTTTGAATGAACCCAAGAGTGGCAGGGGAAGTAGATCGGCTCGCTGTCGAACCCTTCCACCACAATGGATTCCAAAAAGATTTCTTTGTCGTGATGATTGGTAACTAAAATAGCTCCCGGCCAACCAAAGTCAGCGCTTACTGTAAAATTTGCAGTGCATTCCATTATGTTATCTTCACGGGCAGTCTGCAGCAACCAGCCCTTCAAAGCAGATTCCTTGCTTCTCTTGCCACTACTTGTCTCTGCAGCAGATAAAGAAGTGAAAAAATAAGCAAACAAAACATCTTCATCGGGCCAATTCAGTGTACATAAACAGGAAAACTAATAAGACGGAAGACCAACAAACTATGAATTAGCCCATACCCATCTAAACCTGGGCCTGATATATACGTCAATCAAAGCATGATATTGCATAGTTGAAACTTGAGTTCCAAATTTCGATAGGTGAATTGTTTACATGAACTCTATATATCCATGTTTGAGCTTATGAACCTCAAGGTACTGATCAGACCTGGATTAGATGGCTGAACGTAAATTCAAAGAGTTGATGGGGTTTGCCGCATGGCTAGTTGATAAAGGCATTGATAGTTCAGGGCAGACGTCGGGAGTTCAAATCTCATAGAGAACATGAGTTAGTGTACTACAATTGGTAAAGGCATTGATAGTTCAGGGCAGACGTCGGGAGTTCAAATCTCATACAGTCCTCCCATGTTAAAGTGCGTTGTTGTACTATGTTGGTAAAGGCATTGAGCATTTAAGACAGGTCTAGGGTTCTTAACATGGATTGTTTTACTGTGTTAGTAAAGGCATTGACCATTCAAAACGGAGGTGCAGAGTTCTGAAATCTCATAAAGCCCTCCTATGTTAAAGTAGGTTATGATCATTAAGGGTAGAGCTCCAGAGTTCTAAAATCTCATAGAACCCTTCCATGTTAAAGTAGGTTATTGACCATTCAGGGTAGCGGTTCACAATTCTAATATCCATAAAACCCTTCCATGTTAAAGTACTGTAATTGGAAAAGGTATAGACCATTCAGGGCAAAGGTCTAGACTTCAAATTTCCAATGGCCTCCCATATTAAAGTGGGTTATTGACCATTCAAAGTAGAGGTCTAGACTTAAAATCTCCAAAGCCCTCCATATTAAAGTGGGTTATTGCATTGTAATCGGTAAAGGCATTGACGATTCAAGGCAGTGGTGCAAAGTTCATATCGCATAGAGCCTTCCATGTTAATGTTGTGTTGGAGATCATAGCTCTCACAGATTAAACCATTGTGTTTACAAACTAAAAAGCAACTGAAAAACGGAAGAAAAAAGTTAGATCACAGCACCCCACCTGGATCAATGTGAACACTGACTAGTTCCAGAAGGACGTTCTGGCCAATGACATCTAACAGAGACACCCATTGATCCTCGATCTTGTCCTTCATGCGCTCCTTGAGTTTCTTTCTGATCGTGGCCACGGCCTTCACATTGATCATCGCACCCTTGTCAACAGAAGGCGTCACGGCGGTCGTCGTCGCGGGTTTATCACTGGTAACAGCACAAATTGGACCGATTCTCCTTCTACAACTACCATCGTTCCAGTAGCTCGATTGCCTGCCCGGAAATTTTGTCGGGAAGCAAAACTCGCGCGCTGTGCTTCGTGTGAGCATCCGGTGTCCACTGAGCAACATAGACGATCTGATATTGGCGATCGAACACTGGACATGCTCCATATTGGTAACCCTCGTCAGCATCCTGGAGGCGCTCTAGCACACCACTGGTCCTGAGCCTAATGGACTCACTTATTTGTTACTGCACTCGCACGTTCATACAGATCAAGACCCTGCAAAATCATAATTTCTTAAAGTGGAGACACTTAAGTAAACATTGCAAAATTAAATAAAGCTGTAATGAAACAGACAAGGTTTCAGTGTTTACTGCAAAATGGATTAAAATCGCAGTAACAGCCGATCATCTATGAATATGGATTTATCCTACATGTCTATTTATATAAAATAATACTCCACTCCAATTACAGCGATTCTTCTGCTGTTCATACGTAAGCAAAAACCATGAAAGATCTATTGCCTGTGGGACCTCACAATAAAACCATGCACAAATCGTGATAAGCTCTAAGGGAAAAAGTAAGGAAAGTGTCACAGCTATACCTACCGTTCAACGCAATCCAGTATTGTCCGCTCTCTGCATATATACATTCTGCGTAATAATTACTGTTAAGCATCGCTGTCTAAATACCGCTTGCTGTTCATATTGAAGTATGTAGCACGATCAAAAAGTAATTAAATATTACATCTCGACTTATTAGTGTACTACTTGATCTTGATTGGATTGGGCCGTAGTAGGTTTTAAAATTGTTTTTCTTTGGTTTATGTAGTGTTTTAAAATTGTTTTTCTTTGGTTTATGTAGTGTTTTAAAATTGTTTTTTTTTCTGTTTTTGTTTGATAAGGGGACACAGAGGTAAGGACACTGGCAGTAGTGATGGTCTGTTTTTTACATATTACTAAAAGGTTATTCCAGGCTCACCAGAAGGTCAAAAGTTCATTTTAGATGGTATCATTTTAGTTGTAGTCTAACTAATTATGGAATTTCTGTTATATTTTTAAAAAATTTAGTAAATTCTTTTGTAGATCGACATAAAACTGTTAAATTTCATAAATTTAGGTGTTCTAAAGTTTTTGATTTTGATGGTGTTGAATCTATTTCCACTATCAAAAAACATGATTCAAACACTGCCTCTACAAGGTTTTTTGAATTTTTTTTAGCAGCCATTTTTTGCCATCCTGACAATTCCTCAGCGTCAAGTAGACAACTCCATGATTTTCTTTCAATAGCAATGATGATTCAATGCCACCTAAAATAATTGTAGTCATTGGCAGGTTTGACCATTAAATTATGGCAGTTCCTATTTCCACCTCTATAGTATTATAAATGCTATCTGACATGCGAGGGGAATACTATGGAGTGCCCTCTCCACACTCGCCCTCTCTCTCCACCTGCTGTCACTTAGAGGGCGATGGCTATTCCCTCGCATGTCAGATAGCATTTATAGTGCTATAGAGGTGGAAATAAAAACTACCATTAAATTATAGTCACTGCCCAATTTGACCGCTAAATTATGAAAAATTTTCATAAATATTCCAAATAAATACCACTTTGGTAACACTACCCAAAAAACCATAATAACTTAGTTTTGTTACCAGGCTTGAATTCAGGATTTACGGTGATTCTTCCGAAGAACTAAACCAAGAAGTACACCTCCTGTCCCCACTGTATTCGTGGAAGTAATGTACTTTTAACCTTTCCAGGACCATCATACAACCCATTTAAAATGTGACATTTGAATTATTGCAAAATATATCCATTTCAGCTTTTTCAAAAGCTCGTGTTCATTCTTGTTGACTGGATTTTCCTGGTAGAAGCTTGGATCCATCTGGAGACTGACAACATATCAATAAAAATTGCCTGTCGACAACTTTAATGTACGGTTGACATTTTGCAGAAAAATAAAAAGTTGTGCTATTTGTATTATCTGTGCTTTAAACGATTAATGAGCCATCAAAGTCCATACTTATTACCTTGTCACGTGATGCTTCGTTTGTCTTTTCCCTAATTAAATTCAACATCTGAACTTCAACTTCAATTCTCACTCATACAGAGAAACATAAATATGTTGAGAAAATGCCGCTACAAAAGTTCTCACTGAATCCAAATTCGCACACTTCCATCATTCTCTCAAATAAAGGACCTGGAAGTGACACTAGGGATGGACACGTAGGGGGTAATGACAATAAATTGGACAAATTGGTTTTAATTTTGTTTTCTTTTATATATACATTAAAACCATTTCACAATTTCAGGGTTTAGGCTTTTTTATATTAATTAATAATAACCGTATAAATGAGAGTTATTGACAGAGTTGTCTATAATGTGATTTTTTGGAGATTCTGTAATGGAATCCGGCGGAAGAAATGAGGTTAAATCTTGATTTTTAGCAGTTAAAATAGTTTTTTAACTGCATATTTAGATTCAGCACCCTGAAAAACCCTTGGGACCCTTTGATTGTGCAGAAACTAGCTATCAAACTTGGGATTCCAATAAATTACTGCCGGATTTTGACCGAAAAAATCCGCAAAAAAAACTTTCAAAAAGTCTCATTATAGACAACTCCGTTAACTCCGTTATTGACCTTGTGAGGATCTATAAGTTTATGAAGTAATCAATCTGTCTTATAGATTATATTTAGCTCGATAATTATTATGATAATTTATTAGTATATTATTTGATTATTATGATAATTTATTAGTATATTATTTGATCGGTTTAAATTTATTTTAAAATTGCTTGTATTTAATTAAGAACTCATTTTTCTATGACATAAAAAATAAGTTAACTATTACGATTTAGAGGCATCTGACCGAAACTATCAACGACTTATTCCTGGTGACATAGTTTCTTTAAATAACAAGATGATAAATCCACCTGTATTGACAGATAACCTCCAAAAATAATTGTCCTCAGAATGATTTTCACACTTGGAAAAAAAAAACAAAAAACCTTTTATTCGACAGGACCTAAAAGAACCCATGATAGCTAAGTTTTGTTACCAGGCTTACTGTCACTCCTTCTGTTAATACTTTATAGAAGAACTGAACCACGTAGTACCCCTACTGTCCGCGCCCATTGTATTCGTGGAAGTACTGGACTTTTAATCTTTCCAAGATCATCATACATCCCATTTAAAATGTGAACTTTGGATTTTTGAAAAATATGCATTTCCAACTCTCTGTGTTTTCAAAATTTCGTCCTCATTCATTTCACTGGCTTATCCTGGTAGAAGCCTGCATCCATCGTTGAGACTGAGAATATATTATAAATAAAAATTTATCGGCAACTTTAACAACTTTGTTAAGAAAAATAAAAAGTTGTGCTGTCTTTGTCTTAGAAATGGCGTTGCCTAATTATCCGTTGAAATTTGGTGAAAATTATTTTCACGTGGATTGTGAACTGTGTTTTTAAAAAATAAATAAATTTGAAATTTTTGTATAACATTTTAAATGTGCAGAATTTGCTACTCAAATCTATACTGATTTAATAATTTTGTGCTAAATTCCAAATAAATATAACTTAAAAAAACCTAAAAATACAAATAATTAGTGATTTGCTTTTAGCGGTTAGTTAGCCATCAACGTCCATTTCTATTATCTTCTCAAGTAGTGTTTCGTTTTTCTTTCCCCTTGATTAGTCATTGCTTTGTCAAGGAGTACAACATTCGACTTGCGATTAAATTTGTATTGATGGTCTATTATTTTGTGTTTTAGTCATTTTATCTAAAGTTTTCAGAAAATGTGGATTTTTCTATTTTGCATAAATTCAAAATTAATTTTATAAATTTTTGGAAATCTTATTTCTAATTTTTTATAGGCCCAACACTTTTCAATAGGACATAATTCCCTTGGTGGAGAGCACTTTATTTTTGTAACAATTTATTTAAAAATATGTGCGAATATGTATAGAGCTTTGATTAGGATAGGGTACGAAGTTTGTGCTAGATATTTCATTGTGCAGAGCTTTTATTAGGACTGAGTATTTCCAAGATAACTAGTGGTGCACGTGGAAAATAATGAAGATGGGTATGTTTTTCAATTCATCGAACAAATCTAATACTTCTACAAATTTCTTGATGGTATATCATATAAATGTTTACAGAGGATGGGGTATGTGCAGGAGAGCAAGGAATATTGTTATGTTTTGTTGTACGAATATTTTATTGTGTGGAGTATGAAGTATATGCATGAGAGAAATTGTGTAGAGATTTTCTTTTAGAACTATGAATCCTTGTAGAGGATGGGTGTTTGCATGAGAACATAATGATTAAAGTTGTTAATTTTCATTATGCAGTGTTTTTTTGTGGGTGTGTGCGAGAGAAAGGGTGGTGCATAACACAATTTTGTAATTTTACTTCTTTTCAATAGGTAATAACGCACAATCACTTGCGCTTAGCTAGTTCCGTACTCAGTAATGCTTTACAGATACTCATTTACAATTGACTACTGTAACTTTTATAACTTACAATATAAATTATCGATTTTCCAAACAAATCTAATATTTTTACACTTTTCTTAATCATATATCGTATGATTGTTTACAGAGGATAAGGAATGTGCAGGAGAGCGGGGAATATTATTATGTCTCGTCATACATAGATTTTACTGTGCAGAGTACGAAGTATGTGTCTTTGCAGAGGATAGGGTATTTGCAAGAGAAAATAATGACTAAAATTGTTAATTTTCATTGTGCAAGGTTTTACTGTGTGTTTGTGCGGGTGAAGGGGTGGTGCATAACACAATTTGTAATTTTGTCTATTTTCAATGGTTTACAAATACTCATTTACAATTGGTTGTTGTAACTTATGTGACTTACAATATACACTACAAGGAAAATACCTTCTGAGGAAAGTTTTTGTGAAGGCCCCTATAAAAAAAGCCCAAAAATCCATTTGTAGTGGAGGTGGACAGGCGGATGTTTTAAAGGATGTTTCTTTGACTATGCGTCTAAATTATTCAAGTGCACCAGTGCTTTACCATCCATACAGTGTACATGCACGAGAGTTGCATATAACATGGTGCAATATGGATTTTTATTTTTGAAAAATAAAAAACTACAGTGCGCTAAATATCGAAACACACGCATGCTTGAATATTCACTAGCACCAGACTCCTTCACATAGTAAAACGTCTCGGTGTACTCAACAATGACGTCCTGGTGTGGTGTTGATGGTGTTGGACCCGCCAACATGTCAGGGGATTTCCTTGGTAAGAAGTCCCAACTAGACCTCAGACCATTTGGTGTAGCAGTCCCAGCGATGGTTGTACGGTATCGCCTTGACAATGGTTGCACGCAAAGGCAAGTAAGATGTCTTTGTTGGTAGCAAGGGTGTGACATGTGCAGCAATCCAAGGAAGGTGCATGAACAGTTCTAACACATGGAAAGTGAGGTGAGTGTGCCCCTTGGAAACCTATGGAACCACGTGGCTTGGAAGGGAACACACGAGCGAAGATGCATCACAGACTAGAAAGCAAGTAAGCTAACAATCCAAAGTGATGGTTAAACCAATAGCACATCTCAGTAAGATTCATACATACTTATACAAAAAGAGTCCATACATGCATGTGTAAGAAAACATATACATATATCATTAGGGTTGAAATAGAATAACAACATATGCCTTAAACGTGTTGGCTCTGTTATATTAAGAAGTGAAAGTTCCAATCATACAGTACAACCATGACCAACCACTAATCTCGGTAGCGAAACATTACAGTCACTGTCGCTTTCTCCTCCAAATAGATGTACTAGCTTTACACTATGGAGAAGCCAAGGCTCGTTACAATATTGTCCAAGCTTTCTCTAAGATACTCCTATTGGAAGCTTGGCTGACCAAAAGCCTCTACAATGAGTTATGATGTGTTATAAATAGCAAAGGGTGGGGTGACCCGTGACATTCCCCTTTGTGACTATTCACCTACCCTCATGTCTCTTCAACTACTCTATCACTGTTACATTCAACTATTGACACTTGGGCTTCCACTTTACAAGATGTTACATCCAATCTGCACATGTACCCATGTGAGACAAAATGGCTTGAGCAAGCCATGCAAGACATCACTAACACTCAGACCGTTGTGGTAAGACCAACTCTTTGACATCATTGCAATAATCGACAGTGGCCAACTGATGCCAAGCTTTGGTCGTCCGTGATGGTGTTCGTGCACTCAATGGTGAAATCCTGCTAAAAGCGAACTCTTGCCTCCATTGCATCTGGGTACACTGATATGGCTCCTTTGTCCAACTCATCTGATAACATGCGCATCATCGTCTTTAGTGAAATTGGACCAACAACATACTAATGCATAGTGTCTGTGTTGATCTTCGAGTGTGTGCCGGTGACCATGCGCATCAACTTGTCAAAATACATGCTCAACTCCAGTCAAAATTGCTTCTTGTCTTCGCCTCAATGAGTGTACCAAATGGGTGGGATTTCATGTGTGTGCACAATGACATCCATGCTCTTGACTACCCTTGCATCTGATCGACAGTACCTCTCACCCTGTTTGCTCCATGCCGGCTACTGAAAGGATTTATAACCTGTATGGGTGCAGTTTCATCAGTTTGTGGATGTTGCACCTCTTGTTGTACCTGTTCCTGCTGCAACTCCTTCTCTCATATGTGCAGCTCCTGTTCTTCCTTGAGTTGTTGCTTCAGCACCTGCAACTCCTTCTCTGTTTCTCTCTCTGCCTTCACGTGATCCTCTTGCCGCGTCGTTGCCTCATAGCCTCAATCTCCAAAGCTATTTTCATCACAAGTGGACCTGCTCGAGTTTGCAACTTTGTTCTGCCTCTGCGCTATCAACAATCTCCCTCTTGCAATTGTCACATGCAGGTGTGTTGCCTTCTGTTGCTGATGATGGTGCTGCTCGTTGTGACGTTGCTTGCATTTCATTTTGATATCCTTGTCCATGAACAACTTGATGTCTTCATAGATAGGCAAGTTCATAAACACTTGATCGACTGCATCCCCATTTGTGCTTTGAACGGTGTCTTCGACTCTAATCTCCTGGAAACCCTTATACCTGTGCTGCTGAGAGGCAGACGAACACCTGCGATACCTGGAGACATAGCAACACTCATGAAAAGAAATCTATCAGTTGAAAACCAAAACAAACTAGAGGACTGACATGCAACATACCTGTGTGACTGTCTGTGAAGATTGCACAATTTTTACTGGGAGGTTGGGAGACTGACTGCCAAAACTACGGAAGGCACAGTCTGGGCTGTCAGGAGGCTAACTAACTGCTGGAACTACACAATGCATAGAATAGCCTGGCCTACTGAGGACTGAAACTGTGCAATGCACAATTTTAGTCAGCAATGACATGCAAACCAGCAAACTGCATTGCGTAGTTTCTGGGGCCAGCAAAGCACTTCCTCCCATAATTGTGCAATGCAAGCTTGGAGGTCAGTGTTGGGCTAGACTTGTGCAATTTCTGGAGGGAAGGCAGAGCCTTCTCCTCCAAAAATGTGCAATTATTGCAGGGCAAGGCAAGGTCTGGGCTAAGGCAACCCAGACCCACCGACGGGTGACTGATAACATGAGAAGTCTGAATGCATGGTGATATTGAGTGTAAACAAGAGTGAATGATCATGCATGCAAACAGTAAGTGCAGGATTCAGAAAACAGGAAAGCATGCATGTGTGGAAAGCAAGTCACTACAATGACGACCGTTGGTGCAAAAACAGTTTCATGCATGCGACAATAGTGAGATGCAAACAAAAACTGAAATCGCGCTTCTACAAGCTAACATACATTAAAATGACAGCAAGCATTCATTGAAATCAAGCAGACAACACTTACACAAAGGAAAAAACAAAAAGTGATAGAAACGCAACGCAAGACATGAGAAGTAGACTTACCCTGAAACAGCTAAGCTGAAAGTTCCAAAGACTCCTGGATGTGATGTGGGATGTCAGAGCCGCAAGATCTATGTGAGGAATGAGCTCTACAGCATCTGGTTCATAAGTTTTGATAAGATCGAGGTTATGACGTGCATGCCACAAATCTAGGAAAAAAATGACACTTGGCGAGAGGTTTCTAAAAATATCTTTGCATGTAACATCTAGCTGCTAAAAAAGGTCCCTAAACCCAGGGATGCCTTTTGTATGCTGCCTTTTTCTATTTAGGAAAAAGCAATCCATGCATGCAAACCAATTTTGCTTGGTCCCAGAGGGGACTGGTCAACCTGAAGGCACATACAACAGCTTGTTTGACTAAGAGAGGGATTTGCACAATTTCTGAGAGGGATTTGCACAATTTCTGAGAGGAGCAGATGAATGCTACCCAAAATTGCGTAAATGAGGGCTAGCTGTCCCAGAGGGGTTAAGCAATTTCTAGGAGGAGCAGATGACTACTACCCAAAATTGCGTAAATTTTGGGTTGAGCTACAGTGTTGGGCCAGATTGTGCAATTTTCCTAAGGAATACTGTTTGACTGCATTAAGCAATTCCTGAGCTCATTGGGTTGCCCAATAGATTTGTGCAATTTCTGGGTTGAGCTGCAGTGTTGGGCCAGATTGCATAGTTTTTCCAAGGAAGCCTGTTTGACTGCATTGCGCAATTTCTAAGCCCATTGGGTTGCCTAGTAGATTTGTGCAATTTCTAAAGGGAAGGTTGGTTCCCCTCCAAAATTGCACAATTTTCTGAGGGAGCTGCTCAGCTAGCAACTAGCCCAAGTCCGAAATGGCAACATGTGAGGGGAGTGAAGCAAACTAACATGCACAGGTTGGCAAGCTACTGAGAAATCAATGAAGCCTATGTACTTGACAGTGCAAGACATGCTGCTAAGTATGGTTGGTATGGAGGCTCCAAAACAAAGCTAAGGCAAAATTTTGGAGGGTGGTTGTAGCCGCTACAACATGTGGTAAACGTATAACAATGCACTGGGGAATTTTATAAATTATACTGATAGATGGTTTTTAATTTCTAAAAAAATACCAGTGTTTTTCTAAAACCACATCACGATGCGTTACCAGTAACATAAATCCCCAAAGTGTCTCAATAAAGCACCGTGATAATTTTAAATTTAAAAAAAAAAAAAACACTGTGCTTTTGGATATATCCCACCCTAGTGCACTTCGTGAAATGCTCCAAAGGAGGGTTAAATAAATAAATAAATAAACCTCCCAACTGTAATTTTCATTTTACCATCTACAGTGCAAGAAAGCTCTGAAGCACCAGTGTCACTCCTGTCACGTGTAAGCGCCCTAATGTCGATGCTTCTCTTGCTCACCACCTTTTAGTACCATGCTCACTGTTTGAGTTTCTAATTTTTTCAAACAGTGTGAAAAGTTATTTTTCTCCATTAGGTGTCCACAATGTCTCCCCAACGACCAAATGTCTAAGTAATTTTATGCTTATTTCTAATTTAAATTTTTACGAATTAGAATTGCAAATTAGGTTGAATTTATTATTGTTTTTGCAAACAAACAAAAAATTAGTGTGCAGTGTGTTCGATATGTTTAGCTCACACCAAGAGTGGTGCACTCTATAAATTTACAAGGAGCACCGCGTTTTGGTATGTGAACCTAACGCACCGTCGTTGTGTCAGTGTGTTTTGTAAATATAAACGCACCGGGAAAGATGCGACAGATTGTATGTCGGTTCATCACTCAGTGTGTTCGATAATCGGAACATACCATACTGGTGCCAGCAGGTTATACGTACGCACTGGCACACAAGTATGTCATGCTGCTATGATAAGTTACATTTTTGAAACACCCGTAATGTGTCATACTTATGTGTGCACCGTTACCGGTGTAGTTATAGTTGAAAGCACATTGGCTCCAGTTCAGGACTGTGTTTTGAGTGCACCGATAAAAAAATACATTGAAAGTTATGTTTCCATAGTTACAAATACATGTTTCATTTAATAAAAATAAAATTGTATTTTATGTATGAGGCTGATGCATTTTATATGTCAATCATGTAGTAGAGACGTCAACATAGGGAGTAGGAGCAGGAGCAATAGGCGGACCCATATAATATGGTCTAACCATGGCAGGCTAGAGAGATGGGGGGGATTTATACCCTCAACCTATTAATGCAAGGACTTGAGCACTCTTGAGGAATGTAGGCCTCCTCAAGTACTATGAGGAGGGTACATCCCTAAAGGCGCACTCTTTCTTATTGGCGCATCTGATCCGTCGATGGAATGTCGAGAAGTAGGCCTTCCATGTTGGTCTTGAGTTGTGGTATAGGCCCACTGAGGAAGACATACACATTATCACTAGCCTATCTAGGAAAGAGGAGGATTTTCCCTAGTTTCCTAATGTCCCACATAGTGTTGCAGCTGAGATTCAACTTACATACACTCGGAGATATGTTGGGCTTCATGCAATCCGTGAATCAGATTTTCAAGTCCATGGTAAACAAGTACGGATTTCTTATTTTTCTATAGAGGAGGCTAGGTGTCTCTCATTATTATTCAGCACCATTTCACATTCTTGTGTTGGAAAACTTTGAGTACTATCGAGGGGGGGGTGAATCAGTAGTGTGTCTTATTATCAATTTTTACCACTTTAAATTTTTCTACTAAATCATGCACCATCAACCAACATCATATCATATCATCACATGAATATAAACAATATAAGGAACTAAATATAAAACCATGAGAGCAACAATACACAACAAAACCATCAAACACAACCTCAAAGATCATCCACATAAGAGACACAAGATATCTAGTGGAAAACCCTTAACTGGGCAAAAAACTACCCTTCCTGTTGTTTCGTTGCTCTAAATACTCTATTAAGAAAATATAGTCTTTTTACATAGATTGTTTACTTCAATCGGCTAAGGGACTCAACCTCATATACAGTTAGTTGAATCCCATCATCCCAGAGATTCAATTCTACTAATCAGCGCAAAAGGCTATGTTTTCACATGGATCTACGGACTACCGTCCATTGAAGGTCACCGCAATCAACGATCCTCGTCCAACTCTAATTAGACAATCCAACTACCTTTGAATTGAGAAACTATTCCTTTCACTAAAACTTTTCAACCAATGCTCCACATCCATGAAGTCACTGCTCCTCTACTCTGTGTAGACCTTGTTTACTCTATTTTCATATTAGATCCCAAGAATTTCTGCTCAAACTGATTCAGATCTACAAAACGAACTCTAGTAGCAAGACACCATCATGAAAACAATAAAAAAACACCACAAATATATGTTCTCCACTCTAGCAAAATAGTGGCCACAATGTATCCATCAAATTTGAATAATATTATCACCAACAGCTGAAACAAAACTCATAATCAGCCATAACATCAAACTCTCACTCCAAAATGTGATTGTTGCATAATACAATCAACATAAGACACAATGGCTATGTGCTAAATGCATCAGCAACTCCTGCAAAAACAAAAGTGAGAGTCACCACAAAATATAGTCCAACAACATCTAAAAACTCTCCTAACTATCTATGTTATAAAAACCTCAAATTTGATCTGAATGTTAATTCACTGCATCAAAAAACTACTTCATTAACTACTATTTACACTCACTCACTGAAACAATTCTTCTCACAACTAAAGGCAAGGGAAAGAAGGAAAGTGTCAGGGAATAGGTGGATAAACAACTGGAAGTGGATTTATTAGCAGGTAACAGGTTGCATGTGTGATTTCCTTGTTGATTTATGGATGCATGGTAGATGTATGTGGTTTTATCATTATGTGGTGTCATTGGCATGGAGGATTTCCTATATTAACAATGGTTTTAGCCTTCCCTTGCCATTTCCTAGATAGCCATGGCGTTGTGGGTTTTTCCATTTGATTGTTTTCTGGTTGGTGCTCATAATTCCTTATGGATGTGGTTTGGAACAAATGCTCTGGAATCCTTGGAGAAACCTGGGTTGAGTTATTAGTCCTAGAGCCTAGGCCGGGACAAATTCTTTAGAGCCCTTGGTGGGTTGTGTTATTAGTTCCTGGAGCTTGATTGGACAAACAATTTGGAGCCCTGAAAGGCTGTGGGTTGAGTTACTAGTTCCTGAAGCCCTGGACAACTTAGGTAGAGACAGATCTAGTTGGTATTAGTGATGTCCTACCATGACGTGGAATCATTGGTTGATGGTTGAGGTGGTTTGGACTTTGGAAGAATTGGTTTGGTATTTCTTCGTTTATTCCATGAGATCCCACATTCATTCTTGGAATATGGTGTAGGGGTGATTGGATGAAAGAGAGATTTGGTTCAGCCCAATCTATGGTCAAGTGTAATGTGTAAGTCCCTCACTTGGTTGGAATTTCATATGTTAGTAAGAGTTATTCTTCTATTGTGATTCATGTATAAATGTTGGAAATATGTTGGTGATAGTATGGTTGTGTTGCCATGGTTTATATGTTGTTTATTTTCTGGTTATACGTTGTTCATATGATGTTTATCTTCTATGCCTCATGTCATGAATTGTTTGGATTTTCATCGGTTGATGAATGTATGAACTAATAAGTGTTATTGTAGCTATGTGGAGAGGGCATAGCGCCTTCTGAATGATTCTTAGATGAATATCAGTCTTTTATGATCAGATATGCATTCATGACCTATAGCTTACATATTTTTCATGTGTTTGACGAAATCCATAGTATGTTCTAATCAATATAGGTCAATTTTTGAGTTGAGATTGTGTTTTTATATTTTTTGCCATGTTAGATATGATTTTGGAAGGTCTTAGGCAATTCTGGGAAATGGTCTAGAGGCAGGCCTGAAAAGATGGCACTGATCTCAGGACCACATGTTCAAAACTAGATAAATTTGGCTACAACCACATGAATGCAGTGTTTTGTATGCAATTTGAGGTCTCCAACCATATGGAGGCCTTATTGTGGGTGTGATTGTGGGCCTAGGGCAGAATAAAGGGAGTCCAACTTAGGGTTTGGCCACTTAGGGTGGTTGTTCAACCCCTGAGTGACCTATAGCACCTATAGGATGTCAATATGTCATTAGTTATCAGCTACACTTCCTTAAATGAATTTAGGAGGTCGAGTCATGTCATAGTAATTCTTTGTGTCATGTTTACCCTAGCAGGGCGGTGAAACTGGGTAAATATGGGAGAGGTGGTTACAGGTTTGTTTCACTGTTTTGACAAAGGGTTTAATACAGATGGAAAAATCAATTTTTTGCAAATGTAAGAGATGAACTTAATATTGTAGGTGTCAATGCTCCATCTCTAATTACCATGCTAGTTCCCAACATAAAAAAGGTTAGTAAAATTGTTGCCTCCCTCAAACACTCTTCTAACGAACTTCTTCCCTTCTTCCAAGTCACTTTGCAACAAACCTGTTTAGAGTTTGCTCAGAAACATCGTTCTTCATGTTCCTTTAAAACATCTTTTAATTTCTAGAAAGAGAGGCTTGTAACCAAAATATTCAACAATTGTCAAAAATGCCACTTTGAAATGTCAATTGTTTCTCATGCTAAATCCAAATCATCAATCTAGAGCTAATATATGCATTCAAATAATACAATTAGTTAGGCATGCACATAACAACAAAGGCTTAATTTTCTAGAACTTTGGTTCTCTTATACCTCAAAACAAGGCAAGAGCATTAGATAATGGTTTTGTTGGGCCAGCTAGTGTTCGAGGAAAAGGTTTTAAACCCTCTTGTTTACGAGTAACTAACTTTACTAGGAATGGTCGAGTGCATAACACAAAGGTCGTAGATTGCACTTAGGAGGTTAAGTGCATAACATTTCTCCCCCCCTAAGAGTGGCCTGACTGACTTATTAATAGCATACTCCTCCCTAAGAGTGCATAAATGACCCCCGGACCCTTACCTCAATAAAAAGCACCTAGCACTACACTTTGTTTCAAACATTGAAAACAAGATGAACACGCTAGGACCTAAAAATAGAATAAACAAATTGGTTGACATCTATGATTTCCTTTTAAGTAGAAAAGTTGTTTCCAATAAATGCAAATGTAGGAATCCTTCAATAGTGTGCTTCAATTATGATAGTTATAATTGAGTATTACTTGGAAAAATCTACATATATAAAATGATCCAAACAAGAAAACATTTCAATACACTATATTTGTATCTAACTTTTAGTAACACAACTATTTAGAAGGAGGCTAATGTTAGTGACAGGATCCTCGAGTAGTAAACTGAATTTATAATATTTGTCGTTACTTGGAAGAACAAGGTAGGTGCATCATCAAACCAAAAACATTGGAGCATACAAACGAAACAAGAATTTTAAAAATGCATATTCATATTCCACCCTATATAGCACAACCATTTCCAATCAAGAAGTGGGAACAAACAAGGGGCTATGGATACAATAATTTGTTTCAATTTTTGGATATCAAGGTGTAGGAAACTAAATGAAAGAATAAAAGAAAATTTTTGTGGTCTTGAATCTTGACTTTTATTAAGAAAACTTGAGCACAAAATGTCAAGCAACCAAAAATGGTCATTACTTTTCCCTTCTATATTTTATTAAAGGTATTTTCAATGGAAAAAAAAATGATCATAATAGGGCAAGTGTAAAGAATTTGAAAAGGTTGCACACATGTGATATCTTTAGTTTCTTAGGGAGACTTTTCAAGTAAAGTTTCCACTCTTGAACCTGCCACTTGCTCACTTCCTCGTCATAGGGCATTCATCCGATAATGAAGTCTCGTGATGCAAACAAGACCTTGTTGTGAATGCTGGAAATGGACTCTGTGACATCTGCTAGAATTCTAGTCCCATTTACCCAAACATCCAAATCAACTTTATTCACTATGTTGGGGATACTCTTGTTCAAAAATTCCAGGAATGTATTGGTATCAATGGATTAGAATTTGAAACATCAGAGATACTTCTTTAGAAACTCATTGAACTCAAGGCACCCAACTTGCACTCAAAAATGTATAGGTATTAATAGATCGATTTTGTACTGTTGCATCAATAAAATTGAGCTTCAAACCCATTCAACATTGGCATTATGTGTTACCAGTAGGAGGATGAGAATGGAATTAAAACGAGAAACATATAGATACAAAAAATAAAAATAAATAGAGAAGAGACTGAGTAACACATGACGCTAAATACACAAAAGGAATTGAAAATCCTTTTCGTAAGGGACATGAGAGTAAACATCCTCGAGATCAACCCCTTCCTAATATGTTCTCAATTTGGTAAAATTTCGTATTTTCTTTAGATCTAAGCATATCATCCTTCAAATATGAGAAGCCTAAGACAATGTTCAATGCAACAAACTCCAAGCCCTGTACAACTTCCAATAATTCTTCACTCTGCATAAGTCGTAAACCCTACAAAAAAACACTCCCCAAATCTTAAAACCCTAAACCCTCAAAACTCAAATTTTATATAGCATATGGTAAGGTATAGTTAGATGTGTATGTAATAATACCTCATTTGGCCAAAAGTCATTATTTTTGGCATTGGTGATGATATTTTCAGTCCAACTATGTGCAAGCTCATGTGCCACAACATGCCCATCACTCAAATCCCCTGCGATGACACTAGGGGTCAAGAAGAACAATTTGGGATTCTCCATTCCTCTAGATGGGAGACTCAAGGACAATACAAGGAGATTGAATCTCCCCCCTTAATATTCACCAAAGAGATCCCCCCTTCTTCATTATATTCTTTGTGTTCGTGAACTCACGTTCTATAGATTCCATAAAAAGACAATGTTTAGAATAGATCCTAGTCCTGGGAACAACCTCCTTAGAAACAATATTCCCCACTGCAAATGAAAACAAATATGGAGGTATTTTCTACTGCATTAAAAATTGGTCAACAACTCTTTCATGCATTTCCCACTTCTTATTAGGGCACTCTCCCTTTACTTCTCCTATGGAAGGAGCCATCCAACCCTTAGGGGAAACAAACATTACAAAGCTCATATGTTTAGGAATGTTTTAACACAACCAAGTACTTATTCCTTTCTCTGGGAGTGTCTTGATAGGGGAATATAGAATGAACATGGATAGACTGGCATTAGGTATAGAGATACAAGAATTTTTCCATGCAGCCTGTGCTAGATTCATCCATTGATTAAATGAAGCTAATTTATGGGTTTTGAATGTTATGATAAAAGAGATTTGATTTGTAGGGGAAACTTTAAGAAGACTGCCCTTGATGGGATCTAGATTTTTCAAAATGAAAGGCATGGAAGAAGAAGATGAAAAGGATTCAGTGGTATCATGCTAAACTCCATGTATTTCAAGGCATATCATATCAAGATATATATCCTAGAATAATGACTTTCAAGAGTCAAAGTCGCAAACCCATCAATCCTTTTTCTACTAAAATCAAAACACAATGGAGGATGGGTATACTATGTTAGAGGATGCATTGAATCTATGAAGGAATGAGGATCAATTGGAGCCATATTATAATCATATGCCAATCAAAATTTCTCTATAAAACACCTAACACTGGCTAATGCTATTGAATGGTGGATGTGGTGACAGTGGTAGTGGTATCTTCCAACTCCTATGCCTTCGCCTCCTATTCTTGCATGCGCCTACGCTCCTCTTGTGAAACGCTAAAGCTCATCGATGCATCCATCAACGATTTTGTTGAATTTTTTGTGGTCTCTTAGGAAGCATTTGAGATTGTGAAACCCTGTTATGCATAGGGTCTGAACCGGTATCATCGGTGATGAAGGCCCTACACTCGCATGGGCATGTGAGCTCAAACCCACGTGTCAATTTTCTATTTAGAGGAGCATGACAAAATATGCCTCTGTGATTGGTTGAATTTGCATAGCCCAACACCGTGGAGGAATGCATATTGGCGTAATTATCATATTTTATTAATTAATATACAATAATATTTGAATTCATGCTTTTGTGATCCATATTATGAATGTTGAGATATCTTTCGATAAAAATCACATAAATAAATTTTAAGATGATGTGTTCAAACCATCTAGTGTGGTTCATCTTTAGGGCAAGATGAAGAACCAGATCATGGCATTAGATTAAATGGATGAAGAGAGATGTTTTATAGCCATTAGAATATAACAACTAGTTTTGACTAAAGAATTATCATTAATTAATAAACAATATTTTTTAGTTAAAATGAAGTAATAGATGGAAATTAGTTGTAAATAAAGAATTAAATTAATTCTACTATTATAATTATTTTTTTCAAAATGAAGATCAGTAATGACCCCGATCGGGGTGCGTGCCAGTGGTTGGGAATGCATGCGGAAAGTAATGAGGTGTACATATGATTTACATACCGCTGCCCCCCACATGCTCAAAGTGACACATGTGGTGGACCTTGGCATGAGTGCATGCAAGGGTGGTGGGAAAGGTGGTAGAGACGATAGTGGAGGGACGAGATTTATAGAAGCAAAGGACAGACATGTGGGTAAGGCTGGTGAGTTTGATTATGGACGAACGAGCTAGAGCAAGGGAAAGGGAGGGCATCAACATCCTTGGCATCAAGGTTGGAGATGACCTACAATAGTTAATGGGTATGTTTCTTAGCTCTTCGCCTCCTTTGCAATGACGACCTGGTTGAGTTTCTATTGGGGGGAGAGGGGGATAACTGGTGTTAATTGAGGGAAATGTTAGGGGAAAAGGAGGAGGCAACTGACTGCAATGGTTTGGTTATGTGTCTATATATTGTGCTTGTTAGGTATCAACTATGCCTCTTGTTGTATTGACCTTGCATTGTTTCGCATTAGGAACCTAGGCACAACATGTCGAGGGCTGAGTGGGGCTGGTCGATGGTGTTAGGTCGGTAGAGGTTATGAGTCTGATGTTGAGGGAAGTGGGGGTCAATTAATATGTTATATAGGATCTTGGACCTGCTACTGAAACCACTGTAATTGTTGGGGTACTATGAGAAATTACTGCGTTAAGAGAACTGTTAGGGCCCTTGAGGGGGATGTTGGGTATGAAAATGACAGGGGTATTGCTCTATTTTACTGGGCAGAGGGGAAAAGGGATGAAATTCACGAAGGGAAACCTATTGGTCTAAGGTTGGGCTCACTTTCGGGGCCTTGGCAAGGGATGACCAATCTTACAGCATATGAGAGGCACTAGGGGCGAAGGTGTGAGATGATAGAAGGGATTTGGAGACCAACCCTTTCCAAGGACTGGATCTCTGCCCATTATGGCTCCAATACTAATAGTAAAAGGAAAAGGGAGGAGCTTGGGGAGGCTGATGACATCGATAATTCAATTCAAGAAAGCAATCAGTGCCATAGTATGTCAAAATTATTTTGGTTAACAAATTCTTGCTATGAACATGTTTCGGGCATCGTTGACATGGCTCGGCCTGTGAGAGGTTGTGGATATGGAAGATAGGGCCCAAAGCCCATAAAGGATAAGGACTCGAGCACGTCTAAGCCCTGCAGAGGGAGGAAATCAGTAGAACATCTTATCAGTGAAGCTACTGAGGCATATCGTGAGGGCACGAATGAAGGCATCTAGAATCTGTTAGAGGAATGGGAAGAGGAAATTAAGTAGGGCAGTGAGACTGAGGAGGATATGGAAAATTGGAGGACACTTGTCCCAGACCATGGGAACACTAGAGGCAGGATAACGCAATTTAAGAAGATATTGTGCCTCTACTCTGTAGAAATTCTGACTGTAGATTAACCCGATAATGCAATATAACTAAAGAAAAATACTTTAATCTACTTATACAATCAAACTTGCGGAAGCTTAATATATTTGAGCAAGATCAAGCGAAACACATATAACTAGAAGAAGAATCACTACACATGAAACACAGAAGAATACTGAGGGGAAAACCTCAGCTAAAAACCCCACTATCTGTATTATCATACAAGTTGGAAATATCTCAAAATTACACAAAACTTTAACTCTCATAGCTAGCCAACTCTCATTACAATCCTCACAGATGCTCACTGGAAAAATAGACTTCTCATAAGTCCTCCACACTGCCCTCCAAGGTCTTATTTCCTTGCGTTGTTTCTCCTGGGTGATCATATTGTTACCAAGTGTAACACTGATCACTCACACTGATCTCACACCCTATAAAACTGTGCAATCCTCAAGGAATGAATTCCTTCTACGTGCATGAGTTTTACTTATAGGAAATTCAAGAAATTGATAATATATTGTCCATGTCTTTAATCTCAACTAGGTCTTTCTCAGAATAGACATGCATGAGTTAAGGATGAGAGAATCTTCAGTTATCTGGAGTAGACTAGTTGGATGCATGCATGCATTAATTGACTGAACTCACAATTAGTTCCTCAAACAGTTTGGAACTAATCTAATTGGACTTAACTCAGTAAACTGAGCTAACTAATTACATCTCAAATATAACTCAACCTTATCTCCTTAATTAAGGGATAATCTCCTTAATTTAAGGGCTAATTATTGCATGACTTCAGAAAGGCTTCTAACTTGAATTTCTCCAACCAATTAACTCAAAATGAATTAATTAATTATTTTTCAAGCAGCTAGTGAGACTAAATTCAAATTTTAATTCAAGGACAAATTAAAATTGGAATATTCTTGTTGCCACATTTCAACATACTTGCTAATCAAAATCCTGTTGAGCAAGGCCATGGAAAAATCTCAGTGGGTATGACGGTTTCTCTCCAAGGTATGCCCAGCTACAAATAAGATATGCAGAAAATTCAATTCCAACTCCATAAGAAAGATACTATGCTGAACAGAATTGAAAGACACATTTCATGCATCCTAAAACTATCGGAGATGCCTGCAGCAACTATTAAGGATCCTGCACCAGTGGAATTGGCCTCAAAGGAGCAGAAGGGCTATTCAGTTTCCCATGTTTACTTTTGTTATATATGCGGATAGCATTTACTTTTCGTCATGCACGTATATGTATAGATAGAAGTATTGAGTATGGTCATGAAACAGAGACGCATATAGCTTGGCTAGATAGATTGAGACTTTATTGTTTTTGGATGGCTTACAATGAGGATAGGTGGCCAACAAACTTGGTTTCCCATTGGGCAAGTTGAGGCCACTTAGTCAATCTATGTGGTGTAAATTTGTCTATTATGAATAGAAAATGAAAGGTCCTACCAAGATTAACAAAAAAAAATGAAGATCAGTAATAATAAGATCAAACGTAATTATTCTAAACAATAAAACTGAAAAATAGTAATAAAAAAATGAAAAAAAATAACAAATAAATAAATAAACAAAATAGAAATAATAAGGTCAAATTTAACTATTTTAAACAATAAAAATAAAAATGGTAGTAAGAAAATGAAAAATCAAAACAATGAATTAACTCAATTTTATTATTTAAATCCAAAAAATAAAAATGGTTTTATATAGATATAATATATATATATATATAAAAAGTGTGACAACCAAAATAAATATCTAATTAATTATTACATTAAAATTAAATCAAGTGGGCGCTTACCTAGCCAATAACAAGGTAATTAATAATTTAAACTAAACTAATGAATAGTGTTTACCTGTGCTTTACCCTTATGGAGAAAGTAGCTACTAACCGCAAAAGTTTTGGGGACCGATTCCAACCCAACCGGTAGGCTAAATTGCGCATGATTGCCTACACTGGCTTAACCCCCGACCTCAAACACGTACTAACTGGCCAGTGACTCCTAAGTCCTAGTACAACATCCCCAAGAGAATGAAATATAGAATCCGGAATGATGGAATGCAGGAATGCTCTCTCATCTCCTCACCACCACTATAAAAAAACAAATTTTTTTTTTGGGGGGGGGGGGGGAATGAAAAAAAGAAAAAAAAAAAACCAATGCACACACTCCTATGTTTTCCTATGTACTTTGATTTTATGCTTTCCTTGTTTTATTTCTTTACTTTTCTTTTGATTTTAGCTGTCTTGTTTTATTTTCCTTCTTTTTGATAGCTTAGCCCTGATTTTTTTATTGTTTTATTTCTATTTATCTTATTAGAAAGCCCCCCCCCTTAGTATAGTTATACCATTTTTTATTTTATATTTTTATTATTTTCTTGTATATTTTATATCAAATTTATGATTTATTATTTTTATTATTTATTATTAAGTGATTTATTATTTATTATTTATTATTTTATTTACTTCATGTTGCCAACACCCTCTACTGAATTAGTATAACCAGCAAGCATCGAAAGTCCCCAACACCCCGGGAAATCTCAAGGAATCTCTGTCCTTTTTCCCACTTTCCATACCAGGCTAAGCCTCACCCAGTCTGTATCCTAGTCCAAGGCTGGCCCCAAGGCTCACACCTGACTCAGACCTTATCTGCCCCAAGGCAGGCATCCGGTCCGGTACTCAATGACCCCGGGTATCTCGCAAGGCTGGCCCACTCCCTCCACAACTACTAAGGTGCACAGCCCCAGGCATCAAAGTCCTTTACATCCCTTCCAGACTTCGGCATCCCAATCCAATAATAGGCACCTAGCCTAGAACATCAGGCACTTGGCCTCTTCAAGACGGTCCCATAGCTCTTCTAGAGCTATCCATCAAGAGCTATACACAAGACAAAGGAACCACTGGCATATGCAGTTTTGATTGAGTTTTGTCCCCAGCCCATATGGTGTTACTTATTCTCCCTCATGCGAATGGACTCGCACGAGATCATCAAATAAACTGGCCCTCTCGGCCCATTTGTGGAGTCCTGTGAATCATCACATCTCAACATGCATCCAATGCATTAACCATACCATCATAGTATCATAGGAAATAATCCACATGCCAACTTTTGCATGTCATCATGAGAACGTTCATCTTTGTTAATCACAACATTATGAATAATAAGGAACTGCATGCTCATGCATGTCATATATTTGCACGGAATTATTGCATGCTTCAGTTATACCATCAACATAATTATATCAAGACATATCATGAGTTCACATAAATGAACCACATGTCGATAATCCTCATATTATAACATCATAATTCCTAGGCCACGTTATGCATATCATATCCATCATGAGTATTGAACATTAAATACCTATCATCACTTAGTAAATGAATATGTCAATATATCTTGACATAACGGCATAATACCTATGCATATCACTACTATCATATGGATACCTTATTACTATAAGAACCATATGTACATTGTTATCTTCCTACCATGATAGCATGAAACATCGTCAACATGTTTTCATCAAGTTGTCAATTACTTATCAATTCGACTTCTTTCAACTAGGTAGTTAATCATTTACACCAACGGTATAATCATCTAAGTACATCGTTAAATTTCATATGAGCCTCATCATCTTGAGTCTTAATCTCTCGTCATATATTCTTCCTTCCCCAAGGAAATTTTGGTGAAATTCATTGTTTAAGATATTACTAGTGATACCACCATTATTAAAATCCCTTGATTGTACATCCATTTACCCTTTCGCTTACTGATTCCAATACCGCTATATGCAATCGTATATAAACATTTTTTCGTCATGATTTAATTTTATCTCATGCTTAATTTACTTGCACAAGGATTTGTTGATCCATGTTGACTTATTTAACAATTAGTACTTCATCTACAGAAATTTTTCCTCATCTCATTGAGTTCATAAAGTTCGTATCTCAATACCACTTGATTGCTTTGCCATAAATTCAGTTTCCTCAAGCTGGGCAAAAGACTCTTTCTTATTACATAGTATCATTATTTTAGATTTTGAAACAGTTGGAAATACTACTACCATCATTGTCCATGAGAAACTTAAATGTGAGGTGTTATGTGGAAACGACCTCTTTTAACGTTATGGGAAGTCCTACTCATGAAATAATGAGTCAAGTTCAATCTATATTAATTGACTTTCACTTCTTTTGTCACTATGTACACAATCCTTCTCAGGGTATCCGTATAAAATTTCTAGCAACATTCCTTCCTATATCTTCCTCGTCTATTATCATTTGGACATCATGCAACTTCACACCTTCACATTTTTAAAATATGTAGATCATCATTATGACCATTACAAATCATGTTTCTAGCTCTACTCATTAATACCTTTAAAAGAACTTTCTTCTTGATAGAACATCCCTTCATTTCCTTCTACCCGATATTCATAGATATATATTTTTTTCTCTTTGTCTTGATTTCCTACTATTCCATGTCTACTGGCTTCAAAAATGGAAGTTTCTTCTCCTCCTGTCCTATAGCACTGATATACCTTGGAGATGTTGTTAACATTTTCCAATTCATTGAGATAGCTACCAAGTGTAATCCGCTTATCTTTTCCTATTATAATAAAATCTCCTGATTATACGCCTTGTTATCCACAATTCATTCATATAGTTAGTCACCTACGAAAAATTTTACAATGTGGTTTTCCCATTGTTATAGATGTTGTAATGCACACAACTTATCTTCTCCAATCATTTTGTTTATCATACCATACAGGTTTCTTAAAATAACCTTCATTATTACCCTGATTTTTCAATTTCATTAGTTGATTGCCAATATTTCTTCTTTATGTGCATCATCCTTAGATAGACCTTATAGTGATACCTTTAGAGTACAAGTCATGATTATACCAAATAATAAATAATACAAATAATAATATAATAAATAATACAAAATAATAATATAATAATAAATAATACAAAATAAATGGTTTAAACAGATTTATTGAATGTATCTTGAGATTCTTATGGCTGTTAAATGATTACTCTAAGGAAATTTAAGAAATCAAACAACCAAAGAAATATTCCACATCATAAAGAAGAGACACTGCCACCCGACCCAGAACCAGATCGGATGACTGGGAAGGTTATCCCTCCCCAACACAAAATAAAATCATTCTATTAATTATATGGCATGCCTGCAAGCGCACCCGTGAATGCAACACCATCCTTTAAATTACAATACATTTAGCCATATTAATTTCTCGGATAAGACATAAAATTGCCTACATAAGACATAAGACATAAGATTGTAAGCTTGCGGCCATGGCTATGCGTGTTCCTGCAAATTCCATTGTTCCTTTTGACAACAATGTCGAGAAATCTGCACACACTATAAGATCAATAGTACCATTTACACAATCAATAGTACCATTTCCTCATCCAAGGTAGGTAATTCTTTAACATGAAAAATCATAAGCTTCTTATTGACTAATCTCGCTAGGGAGTAATGAGAACCATTCATTTAGGTTATGTTTTTCAATTTATTTTGAGAATAGTCTTCGCTAAGTGCAAAACAATTAAGGCATAGATTAGAGACTAGAGAGTGTAACCCCCACCCCCTTGAGGAGATGTGTTGGTAGTCACCAATAAGTTCTTTTCCCATCACTAGAGGAACAAATTATTTGGAGCTAGTCCAATGCTTTCTAAGCACAAAGATTTTTCCCATTTTCTACAACTTTAACCCATTCTTCATTGTTTGTTAATTTAAAAAAAATTATCCCAAAATTCTTTAAAAAATACCATTTTTTCAAACAAATAGTGGTTAACTAGGCTGTTGCATAAATAGAGTAACGCCAATGTAATTATTTTATATCTGGTCATGAGGATTGCCCAAAATGCATTCTCTCTTCATTTATTCCTTGTTGCATCCTCACAAGAGCTGGGATTATATGCATTGTTGGCGTATATTTCTTTAGTTAACTCTCTCTAAAATACCTGAATGGTTATTGTAATGAACCACTCTGGTTCATAAATGCTTTGATTCTAATGCAATGACCAATAATCATTTACCGAATATGCAACATAAGGACAAAATGTTGAATTTCATATAGGATAAAATAAGATATATTTGATAAATGGATGAATGAGATACAATTGACTATGTGCCTTGTGAAGGTATATTTATTTCAAATGTGGCCTTTAGTTTGTTATTACTTAATCAAATAATGGATGAATATGTGTTACAAATGAGGAGTGCATGTATATTTATACACGCCAATGGAGGGTTAGAGGCTCGAGCACTAACCCCAAGAAGGTGACTAGGCCAACCTAGTTGTAAATAATAAAGTGGGCCAACATATCGCACTATATGAATATCCAATCTGGACACAGAGTAAATGAATACATAATTCTATAATTGATTCTGTTTTCGGGCCTAAGTACAAATGATTTAAAGTTGGCACAATTATGGTAGCATAGGTTGTTGTGTGATAACAATCCTACAGAAATCATATCTACAAAGTCTAGATGTCGGCTTCCCTTCCTTAACTTGAAGTAATAACCACTATTAAACTTTCAACCTTTCACTTTTTCAATAACCATAATTAAACTTTGACTTATGACTTATTATACTTAGGCTTTCTTACTTTTTAATACGTTTTAGAATGATTAAACTCATTAAATTAACCATTACCAACTATAAAACTAACTTGAATTTATTCAACCATAATACAAACTCTTCTTTAATATTTATATTTCACTACCGCTTCATTTATGGCTTCCAACAACTTTTCATTAATAACTATATCTAAATACTTTTAAAATATATATATAATTCAAATCTAACTTTAAAAAAATAACCCTAATTTAATAAAATTCCAATTATATTTAAAAATCAATATATGTAAACACATGTTATTTATTACCATATATTAATCTTATAGCAATTTACTCCGTGCCACTTATTAATTCATAAACAAAATTATTGATATATTATTCTCGGCCATACATCATGTCAAACTCCTTGGTTAACAAAATAAAAGAATCATCGAAAATCACAACGAATTTTAACAATTTATAAAGTAGTCTAGGGATATAATAATTTTTATTTTTGTTGATAGGAGTGAATCTATAACAACTTTATGATCTTTACATTACCGTGTAGAGAAGAATAAGATTAAGGAGAAAATCGAACAAAAACAATAGACTTGGAATCGAATTATTGACGCTCACGGCGGTTTTGCTTCGGTTTTTGTAAAACCTGTAATCAAGGTGTTTGGATTTCTTTTCCGGCCTCTAAAATGGTTACGAGGCAAATGAGCCCCTGGCTTCGCGATACGTTTGGCTAAGACCAAAATCTTTCTTCTGTAAGATATTTCCTTGTTGAAACCGTAGGTATTTGAGTGAAACGACTATTGAAATTTAAAAAACAAAGAAAAAAATCATTGTATAAAATTTAATTGGAGAAATTTTTGTGGCAGGCCGCAAAGATATTGGGCACTGAGCCACAAGCTTTGGGAAGCTTGATCTCTTCTTCTTGTTAAAAAAAAATAAAAAAATTAACTCTTGAATATTTTGTAGAGAACACCTTTTTTTTTTTTTTTTTAAAGGGTTTTTATAAAATTTTGACAAGAATTCATTAGTTGAAGGCTTAAATTAATTTCTAAATTTTGTAGGCCATAAGCTTTTCTTTGAAGCAAAATATTTTTTTTTTTTTTTTAAGATGCCCATAGGCCCTAAGGGTTGAACCATAGCTCTGAAACCATATGTAACAGCCCAAAATAAATATCTAATTAATTTATTAACATTAAATTTAAATCAGAGTGGCACTTACCTAGCCAAATAAACATGTAATTAATTAATTAAACTCAAACTATGAATAGTGTTTACCTGTGCTTACCTGTGGTAGAAGTAGGCTTACCTCAACAAGGTTTTGGGGACAACTCTCCACCCAACCGTAGGTTCAATTGCGCAAGGATTTGCTACAACTGGCCACCCCCGAGCCCTCAATCAATGTACTACTGCCAGTGACTCCTAAGTCTTAGAACACCATTCTCCCAAGAGAATGAAAGATAGAATCTCGGAATGATGGAATGCAGGAATGCCTCTCATCTTCCTCACCATCTATTAAATAGAACAACATTGGATGGGAACCACATGCACACACTCCATGTGTCTACATGTGACTTTGATTTTTAGCTTTCTTGTTTTATTTCTTTACTTTTCTTTTGATCTTTAGCTTTCTTATTTTATTTTCTTCTTTTTGATAGCTTTACTGATTTTTTTATTGTTTTCTTTGTTTTATTTCTATTTATTCTTATTTAGAGCTTTAGTATAGTTATTACTATTTTTATTATTTATTATTTATTATTAAAGGGAGGGATATTACAAAAAGTAAATTAATTAATTAAATATTATAAAAACTTAGGAATACAAGGTAGAGATCCAACACGTGCTAATACTGCAACCATCGTCTCTATTCAGATTGATAGGCCTCCTTTCAATTTCCAAGGCCTCCCTAAACTTACAGTGATGAAAATGATCAATCCTTGCAATGACGCTCGCCTCTTTAATGCAGATGTGATGTTTTGCCTTTCCTGCATGTTCTGCCAAAGCAGAGGAGTGGGACATTCCATGTTTGATGTTAGCTGCGTGCTCAAGAATCCTCTGATTAATTGTATGTTTGATGTTAGCTACGCGGTCAAGAATCCTCTAATTAATTATGTGACCAATTTCACCAATGTACGGATTCCCACAGGAGCAAAGGATGACATAAACACCTTTCCCATCTTTAAGTCCTTCACTGATTTTTTTTTTATGTTTAATATAAATAATTCCATAAGTGCAAATATATTATTTTTCTTAACATTGTAAAATACAACAATAAAGACACTTTATAAACCACCATATCTCAATAAATAATATGAAGTAATATCTCTATAAATAAAAAGAGTTAAAAAACAATAACTTCCATTGCATTTTTTAAACATGTTATCACTATTTTAAACATCTGAAAACATAAACAAGCAACACTTTAATGATGTTATAATATCAGTTGATATTTCTTATATATAAAAATAGTTTTTCATATTGTAGGTCTTAACTCTATACAAAAATTACCTGCAAATGAATTCTTAAAACAGAAAAATATATAATGGCGATAACATAAAACAAATATATACAGATATTTTCCCCTAGATCCCAAAACCGGTATACCACATTAATTTTTCATTTATTCCTTTCAATGTTACAATAACTATATATACATATCAAAGCATTCATAAACCCCAATCTACTAACCCTAGATTAAAACATAATCATAGTTCCCATGACTAGATCTACAAATACCATGGGAAAAAACCATCATGCCCAAAATGATGTGTAGGTCCACCCACCATCTTTAGGTTCTCCCCCCATCCTTGGCTCTACCCAACTATTATTGGTTCCACATAAAATAAAATCACACACACACACACACATATATAGAAAGTTACAAACATTTCTGGAAATGTAAAATGACTACAAATATGGAAACAAAAGACAACATTATGGAGAGAGAGTTCCCTCCTTCAACTCGTGAAAACTGAAAATATATAACAGAATATATACTGCCTTCAAGGTTATTGGAGTATTTTGAAAAATAAACCATCAACCTACTAGAATTGAATGAACACTTTGGACTATGGATCCATTGAGTTCTTCATAGTAAATGAAAATATATAACAAAAAATATATTGGCTTCAAAGTTGTTGGAGTATTTTGAAAAATAAACCATCAGCCTACTAGAATTGAATGAACACTTTGGACTATGGATCCATCGAGTTCTTCATAGCAAATGAGTTGGATCCATCTAGTTCTTCATAGTAAATGAGTCCACGAAAATATATAACAAAAAATACATTGCCTTCAAAGTTGTTGGAGTATTTTGAAAAATAAACCATCAGCCTACTAGAATTGAATGAACACTTTGAACTATGGATCCATCGAGTTCTTCATAGCAAATGAGTCCACAATCCAATGAGAACGTTTTTTGAAACGTTTCCAGTTGTTGAATTAAGCTCCTTGTAAATATGGAGAAAGTTGATCTCAATGGTGAAAGTTGATCTCTTGAAATTGTTTCTTCTTCTCTTCTATTTTTCTCTTCCACATTCCAACATTTAGAACCTCCAGATGAGCTTTACCTGTTAGCCAATTAATTACACATTTGGAATCTCCCAAACTTTGTATGCATTTAATATTTTTTAACGAGGCTAATAACATAAGAGCCCAAACAAAAATTAGATCAAATTTTGCGTAATTTCCAATTCCTAGAAAAACTTTGAAAGCGCATATTTGTTCCCTGTCATTTTAATCATTCTCCCCCTCCACAATTGTTTCCTTGCACTGCTCCATCAAAGAAACCAACTGGAAGATCCTCGGAAAAGCAAAGGAAGTGGATTCTTCTAAGATTTTGTCAGAGGGCTTTGGAGCAAAGTGATCAAGGAGAAGTATCTAAAGAGATTACGGTGGTGGGTTGTCTTAGAGGAGCAGCCAAAAAACCTATCAACAATGGATCCATTGTCTCAAAGGCTCTCACGGACTCTTTCCCCTTCCTTTACAATTGGCTAGCCTAGAAGGTTAGACATGGAAAACAAGTGATTATGGGTAAGGACCCATTTATAGGTAGTGCTCGAATCTCTCATATTATTTGTTATAGTCCTTGACCTCCAAAGCTTTCATCTACATAAATGATGTAAAAACAATGGCCTCCTCTTCTACTCAGTTTAATTTGTTGTCTTCTTTAGATTTGGGTCTGGTTGGAACGTTGTCTAAAGAGTGGAAATCCTTCAATAAGGAGTTAAATATGAATGGGGGTCCACTAAAATAAATCTGAGGATCTGGAGTTGGGACACCACCTCAAGTAGGGTGAAAGCTAATATGGTTAAGATGGTAGAGAAACATCATTTGGAAATGGAACATCTCTAATAAACTTAAATGTTTTACCTGGCTAGTTCTACAAAACACAATTCTAACCTGAGAAAATCTGCAGAAAAAAGGGTTTGCAAGGCTAAATCTATGCTACGTTTGTAGAAATCTTGAAGAAATTGTTGACCATATTTTTATTGGTTGACTCATTTCTAAGAAAATATAGCATATGATACTTATGGTCTTGGGCATTCAATAAAATTTTATATAATCTTCTATTGAGGATTTACTTCATCATTAGGTAGAGAAATTTTTGGGGTATCCAAATACTCAGAAACATGGTAACCTTAAACAATGCAACTATTTGTATTTTGTATTTTACATCACAACAAAAAATTATATCATTTTCAAAATATACTCCGAGATCAAACTCCTCAAAAAAAAAGTTTCCATATATAAAAAAAAGTTATATAATAAAAATACTATGTTATCACTTGTTTTAAATATTGTAAAAGAAACAAATCTAGCAGCAATTTGACGATGCCTTTTTTTTCTCATAGTCAGATTAGATATATTTTTGTTGATTTTTAAATTTTATCATGTAAAATGATTAAGTTTATATATTATTTGATTGTTTTTTAAATATTAATTTTAATTTTATAATATAATTTAAATATTTCATATTATATATTTATAAAAAAATCGTATTATTACACATTAAAAAAAATAAAAATTAATGAGAAAAAAAAAACAATTAAAAAATTCCCATCCACACAACAAACCAAAAAAATATAAAAATGTAGGACAATTAAAACGAGTTGAAGTTGGAATCTTAGACAAAAACCATAACAATCAAAAGTTTGGTATAACATGGACATCAATTACAATTAAGATGTTAGATGGAACAACACCTTTATACAGGTATCTTTTTCCACCTTTTATTTCAAATAAATGTTTATATCAATTCATTATTTATAAACAAGATTATATAATTAGTTTTTTTATTAAAAATTTAATTTACACAACTAAATACATACTTTCCACGCTAGGATTTATGCGCTCTTTTGCATGGGTGTGGTTAGGCGGGTGCACATAGGGTACTCGGCACATGTGGCGAATAATTTTTACCGATGTTAATGAATTGCACTATAATGAAAAATAAATTATTTTAACGTTTATGAGTTCAAAGATACTATATTTGATTTTTATATTTAATTATTTTTCTATGTAACATGATAATGAGTGTTTTCAATTTCTCAATAGTTTTTTTTTATAACAGGTATTTTAAAAAGCTTTAGAAGTGACATTGGAGTCAAGCAAGGTTGTTCTCTATCCTCTATTCTTTTTGGTTTATATATTGATAAATTGGAAGAGTGACTAAATTTGCAAGGTGGAGATGGTGTCCAATTGAGAGAGTTTGTGATAAAGCTTTTTTTATATGCTGATGATATTGTATTGATTTCTAAATAGGCCCATGGATTGCAAATGCACTTATATGCCCTTGAACATTTTTGTAGAGCAGTGGGGATGCAAGTCAATATGAGCAAGACCAAAATAATGATTTTATCTAATAAAAGGAAGTTCAGCATACTTTCTTCTTTGAAGACAACATTCTTGAAGAAGTAAATGAGTACAAGTACCTTGGGATTGATTTCAACAACAAATTCAATTGGGAGGACTGCAGAAAGAAGATAAATTTAGGAGGGTGGAAAGCATTATATGCTCTTCAAAACAGATGTCGAGAGGTAGAGTTATGAGATTGGAAAACGATTAAAGTGATTTTGGGACTCCTAGTTTGTCCAGTGATGCTATATGGGTGTGAATTATGGGCTAGCAGCACCCCCATCTCAAAATGGAAACAAATTGAGAAAATACAAAAGCGCTTGATCATGAGCAAGTTCAAAATAAAAATTTCAGTACCTTATGAGATAATGTTGAGTAAAACAGGAGAAACTCCCATTGAAGCAATTGTTATGGTGTGGCTCATAATATATCTAAAAAGAATTGAGCAAATGAGAGTAGGTAGATGGCCTAATGTTATCTTCAATGAAGGCATGAGTGAAAGAAAGAAAACATGGATGAAACAAAACTACACATGGATGCAAAAATAGAATATCTACCTCAATGCCTGTCCCACAAATAGCAAGGAGCTAAAGGATTTTGTTATGGAGGAGTTTCGTAAAAAGGTACGGGGAAAAGAGTTGGGTAGAAAGAAGAAATATTAAATTGAGGAATTCAACCCTACATGCGATCTACAACAAAAAGAGTTCATTAGAGCTAGCATTCCGTGGAGGGCAAAGGTTCTTATTGTGCAATTAAGGACCAATTCACATTAACTTTGGTGTGAAACAGGACGGTGGAAAAGACCTAAAGAAGCTTGGGAGGAACGGGCGTGTACATTTTGCAAGTCTGGGGCTGTGGAATCAGAAAAACACTTCATTTTGGAATGTGATGCATTCAAAGACATCAAAGAAAGTTATGAGAACATGTTAGCATTAGTTTCTTGGCATTATCTTTTTAGCGAGAGGATTGTTGGAAGGTTGGGTCAGCTCATCATCAATTTGAATTGAAAAAGGATTGAATTGCAAAAAACCAAAAACCGGGAACACTAAAGGTCTCATAGACTATCTTTAGTCTCCTGGACCTTAAAATTTCATTTCATAAATGGTGTGGGACACTTTCCTTAATGAAGTCGAATTTTCTGGATATAAATTCATTTGAATTTTCTGGTTATAAATTCACTTCTTTTAAGACAAGATAAATCAACGAAGGTGGTCTTTGTCTCTTTTTCGATAGAGCTTTTTACATAATAAGACTTTTTAACATTGTATGTTTCTTGAGTTATTACTAGCATAATTATATAAATTGAATGATTGGTAAATGCAAAGAAGCATCAATCCATAACAAGTTGGAGGAGAGCTTAGTCTCTACCATTGAAGTTAGAAATTATGCTTTGGAAAAAAATGAATAAAAATTATAACCTACATCGGTCAGTATTAAATTAGTAGTAGGCAATAGGCAAATTGAATCGTATAGTCTTGCTTGCGGAAACTAATAAATTAAGATGTGAAGTGGATAAAAAAACAAAAATAATGGTGGTAAGTAACTCGAGAAGTATATTTTTTTACATCTTATTCTTATTTATGCAATCACTTGCTTAAATTATGGTGGGAAGTAACTGATCGTAAATATGTTATTTACCTAACTATGAATTACAAAAATCATTACACAAATATCTAAAAATCATACATGAATAATGTAGCCATATCCATAAATTATGGCATAAAATATGTGAGGTAGTTATCAACATGGCATTATATTGTGCAACCGTTGCAATAAGACTTTCAAGTTATGGTTAATCAAATGTTTGAAAAGACAATTATTTTAATAATACTGAAAAATAAATATTTATTTTTGAAAGTTAAGTATTATAAGTTGCATTGTCAATGCTAAACTAATAGTGATCAACAAGCAAATCCATTGTTATAATCATGTCTTCAAAAAGACTAATAAAGATCAAAACAATTAATTCATCATACATCTTACATTGTTAAAATTTAAAAATCATATAAACTAACTAAATCATAACTTTATTCTTATTATTATTATTATTATTAAAAAATGAATATATATGTTAAACACACACACATATACACACATTTTAAAAAACATGGAACACGATTCTAAATCATGGAGATTTATCTCCACTTTATTACGGAGATTTTTAATCAATACCAATATCATGGTTTATCAATACCACATGCCTTAAAAAGCATAATTGGCTTCAAATGTCACTTGTTAATAATACATTTTTTTAATTAATCAATTTAATTAAAAAGGTAAAAGGAGCATAACTATTTTGGAGATAAATTTCAACATTTGATTTGTGTATACTACTATGAATATTCTAGAATATTCCATGGAAGTTAAAGCCCTAACATCCATTTAATAATGATTGATAATTAAATTAAAATTGTAGAGGCCTTCTTTCAAAATATAGATACCTCAATCAACATAATTATTATGATGATGCTAATTTTTTTCTAAATAAACTATGTTATATATATATATATATATTAATATATATATAATATAATATATATATATATTATATTATATTATTTATTTTAATGACATTTTATGAAGAATGGACAGGGTTATCTGAAAATAATATAAAATAGTAGTTTCATGGGTTATTATTATTATATATATTAAATAATATCAAAGTAAATTATGTCACTAATTTTTATTTTTATTATTCGTTTAAATAAAATGGATGGCATTTATTTTTTAATAAGAAAGTTGTTAAGTTTAATATATTTTTGTTGTTGAATTTTCAATCAACAAGTTCAATCATGTTGGGAGAGCTCTAAGAAACTCTTATGGAAAAAAAAATTCAAACCTCAGAGTCACAATAGAACCTTAGAGTAGTAGTAGATTGTTGTTGTCAACCACTCCTCCTATGGTGAATGTCAATGTAGGGAGCAACAATCATTCATATAATTGGATAGTAGCGGATGCAAGAGAAATTGGCAAGCAAAAAGCATCAAATTTGAGCCCCTTTAGCTCTATGTGAAATCCTGATCACCAAGAGAAACAACAACCAACAAGCCAAGCGAAACAGAGGAGACCAAGCAGTTGCCTCCCAAAAGTAGTTGTAGATCCCAAATATGAAGTTCGATCTAATCAAATTGGGGAGTTTCTTCAATACATGTAGGAGCATGCACTCTAGGGAAATTCTTGGGGATTTGGTCGACGAAAAAAGCCCTATCCCAATGGATCCAACTCAAATGGAAGCCAAAGGGTTACATCATGTTGGGGCTTGGCACTTTAGGCTTTTTCATTGTTATATTTTCTAATATGGAAGATCAAGACAAAATATTTGAGAAAGGCCCTTAATTTTTTAGCTTTGTTGGATTGTATCTCCGATGGTGGACGGCGAGATTCAACCCATACAAAGAAGATTTCAAAGCAACTATGGTATAGATACATATGTATTCATTACCAAGAGAATTATGGAAGAAGGAGACACTAGCGAGAATTGACAATGCACTGAGGAACTATGTGAAAGTGTCTGAGGCCATGAAGCAAGCTAATACACTTCATATGCTCAAATCTATGTGTATATGAACATATTCGAGCCCCTTCTAGAATCAAGTGATATATACTTTCAAGACGAGCTATGGAAGAAAATATTTGATTATGAGCATATCCTTTTAGGTGTAGAAGGTGTGATGGGCATGGGCACCTATATCGAGAGTGCTCATTGGCTAAATGAGTGGAACCCCTGGAACAAATCTAGTCTAGACCGAGGATGGATTCAATGTAGTAGATTGAGGGTAGTGAATTCAAAAGCAACCTCCCCAACACCAAAATGAAAAATAAAAAAAAGGACTTAACAAATCGATTTGATCCACTGGTTGTAATGCATGGGGTGAAAAACCTAGGCCTAGAACAACCCATGGATGTGGAAATGAGGGAGACAACAGACCCATCAATGATCTCAACAAATCAAACACATGCAGATGACCCAAGCAATTAAAAGAAGAAGATGACTTCAACAACACCTCCAACAACAAATTTGGAGTCCTATGCCCAACCAATCGCGGATTTTGTTGTGCCCCTGCTTTATTCACCAATAGAACTACATGCAGAGTCAGTAGATGAGAATGAAAGCCCAGAGAAGGTCCAAGATATGGAGGCATATCTTGATGCATTGAACCTACCAGAACTACCCCATGCATGGTAAGGTAAAGACCCTTTTTTTTTCCTGATCAATAGGTATCATGCTAGGCCAAGTGTATCTAAAATATGAGCATATAGTTGCTAAGGTGAGGCCAAGATCTGGGGCATAAGGAGTCCAAACAAAGTAATTGAAGGAAAAGGGAAAACCACACAAAGAGGAGAAGAGGGGTTGAAAGAACAAACTACAAATGCTGAATGAAATCGGTGATGATTTGGTAAATTATGGGTATGTTAGAGTCATCAAAGAGGTTTTTTATGGCTTCAACAAACCTCAGATATGAAAATCATACCCTGGAATATGAGAGGCCTTAATAGTCTGGGAAAGAAAAGGCTATTAAGAGAGAAATTGATTGTAGAGAAACTCACCATCATGATGGTTGAAGAAACTAAGATCTCAAAGAGAAACCCTATCCAATATAACAATGCATTGGAAAAGACATTTTCAAATCATTGTAATAGATGCCTAGGGGCGTTTAGGAGGAATAATGATAGTATGGAATGGAAAAGAGGTAAAAGTGATAAATTTGTTCACTACATTCTGAGTCCCAACAATCTAAATACAGTTAATTAGCTTGGGGTGAACGGTTTTATATCTTGAATGTCTATGGCCCAAATCTACCATAGGAAAATACTCAATTTCTTCACTCAATCTCCCGAACCGATACGCTAATCTCTCCAAATCTGTGGATACTTGGCGTAGACTTCAACATAATAAATATTTAGATGAGAAAAAAGGATAGATCTAGAGATTGGAGGTGGAGGTCACTCAATTCCAGGAAATGACTGAAGGATTGGGACTCATAGAGGCCAACACAGTAAAGGGGGTTTACACCTGGAACAATAGAAGAGGAGGATAACACCAAATAGCCTCAAATTTGGATCACTTCCTTATCCCAAAATATATCTTTTCATGGGATGTGTTCATAAGAGTTGTTATATTAACCAATCATGGCTCAGATCACCGGGAAACTAGTTTAAATCTAGACTTGAAAACCCAACCTTGGAATCGACCATTCATATTAGAAAAGTTTTGGATCAGACATTTGAATTTTCTGACAAATATTCAAAACTGGTGGGAATAAATAAGACACATTGAAGGATCAACAATGTTTACTCTGTATAAAAATATGGCGTATATCAAATGGAAGTAAAAATGATGGAAAAAAGAGAGGTTTGGGGAAAGAATCAGGGAAAAAACAAAGCTAGAGATCAAAATGTTAGAGATACAATAGGAAGCTACAATAAATGGGAGATCAAAAGACTTGATTAAGGGAAAGGCAAAGATCTTGTGAGACTTAGAAGAATGTGGAAAGCAAGAAGAAACACTATGGAGGCAAAAATCTAGGATCTAGTGGTTGAAGGATGGGGCAAAATCATGGCCTTCTTTCACAAATCTATGCTACAACATAGGCATCACAATCATATATCTTGTTTGAAGGGATCAACAGGGAAAAAGGTTGAAACACATCAAGAGATATTCTAAGAACTAATTTACTATTTCAATAACATCCTCTTGGAACCTATGGTGGACAGACAAGAGGGCATTGGATAGGTTACTAGACACATCCCCTCCATTATCACAGAAGAGAAGAACATCGCACTTCTTCAAGAAATTACCTTTGAGGAGATCGAGTCAACAATTAATGGAATACCACTCAATAAGACCCCTAGACCGCATGGGTTCACCATTGATTTCTTGCAATCATGTTGGCCGATAATAGAGAGAAGGCCCCTAGCCCAAATGGGTTCACCATTGATTTCTTCCAATCATGTTGGCCGATAATAGAGAGAAGGTCTAGAGGGCAATGGAAGAGTCTTGGAAAGCTAAGACCATTCTGAAAGCATTGGATGCCACCTTTCTAGCATTGATTCTGAAGGAGAAAGTGGAAGATCCCAACTAATACCGACCATAGCATTATGTAATGTTGTTTACAAAATCATATCTAAGATTATTTCCAATTGGCTAAAGCCTCTACTACCGAAACTCATCTCTCCAGAGCAGACAAGCTTTGTAGAAGGCAGACAAATCTTGGATGAAATATTGGTGGCTCATGAAGCTAACCACTCTTTGAATATCTACTAAAAACTAGGTATGTTGCTAAAACTATATTTTCCTAAGGTGTATGACAAACTAAACTGGGATTTCATGTGCAACACTCTAAGAGTCTTTGGATTTGCAAATGATTGGATCAAGTGGGTATACAATTTGGTCTCATCGGAATCTTTTTCGATTTTGGTAAATGGTTCTCCATCGATGCCCTTTAAATCCTCAAGGGGGATCTAATAGGGGGATTCACTATCCCCTTTTCTCTTCATATTGACAATAGAAGGACTAGAGCATCTCTTTAAGGAAGAAATTGTATAATAGAGGTTGAAAGGGCTTTGACTATATGGAGAAGCGTTGCCCTTAACTCATCAACAATTTGTTAATGACACAATGGGTCTTGGGGTACCAACAACACAGGAAGTAAAGACTTTCAATAAGATCTTGGAGGTCTTCTTGAAAACCTCAGGTATGGAGGTTAATAAAAGAGAATCCTAGATCTTTTCTTTTAATACACCTTTGAATGTACAACAAAATGTTGCCAGATTTTTGGGAATTCAGATTAGTAAAATTCCTTCAAAATACTTGGGGGCCCCTTCAGTAGATAGCTCACTTCACTGGAGCGCGTGGGAAGAGTTATTAAAAAAATTCAAGAAGAAACTATCTAGTTGGATCTTGAGACCATTGAATATGGCAGATCGACTAGTACTTCTCAAAGCGATATTACAAGCACTACTTGTGTATTTGTGCTCTACAATGATGGCTCCTATGTCCATAATGTAGGAAATGTAAAGAGTTCAGAGAACCTTTCTATGAGGAGGATCAATATTAGAGAAGAAATGACCATTATGGGCCTAGGAGAAAATGTGTCAACAAAAAATGAAAGGTGGTCTGTGTCTGAGGGATCCAACTATGATGGCTAAAATACTAGGTGCAAAAATATGGTGGATATCACTCCAAGGAGGAAGAGATCCCTAGAAAAATATTTGGACACACAATTATGCACCCACAACTCCCCCTCAACAATTGAATAGAGTGAATGTTTTTCCATGGGGGCATCAATTTGGACATTAGCAAAGAAAGGAATGGGTTTGATTCAAAAATATTGTTTTGGGGAAATCAAGAATGGGCGAACCACACTATTTTGGGAAGACTCTTGGAAACAAATGCCAAAGTTAGAAAACCAACAAGATTTGAAACAGATTAAGATACAAATGAAAGCTCGGGAAAGGGTAGCCCCAAGGGTTAGCTTAGTTGGTTAAGTTCTCGTTACTAAGTACCTTGCCAATTGGGAGGTCACGAGGTGAAATCTCCTCAACGCCCATAGGGTTAGGCCCTGCTTATATGACCGACGGGTAGATCCCTTCAGGTTGATTTGCCTAGAATTTCCCATGGATGTAGCAGCCACCTAGTGTTCGTGAACCACCCATAAAAATAAAAATAAAAACTTGGGAAAGGGTTAGGATAGAGGATTATTGGGAACATGATCCATTAGATCACCAATGACGCAAGTGGTTGGCCCTAGAAAACTAGAACCCCAAACGAAATGAGGAAATTTGGCGAAGATTTTGGGAGGAGCTACAACTTAAAAGAATCCTGGTCTCACCCCAAGAGGACAAGCTTATATGGGGATATGGATCCAAGGGTGCCTTCACAATCAAAGAAGCTTATAATCTAGAAGCAGGCCATCGGGAGCAACATGAAGAAGAGGTGTGAGGAAAAAATTGGAAGCATCACTTGTGGCCCAAACTATTATTATTCATTTGGTTGTTAGTACAAAATAAGCTTCTCACTTGGGACAATATTCAGAATCAGAATCTTCAATGTCCATCCCAGTGTCCTCTCTTCTTATTAAACAATGAAACTTTTGAGCATTTATTCAGTCTTTATCCCTACTGAAGGAGTCTTTGGAAACGATTAGGGGAATGCCTCTCCTACTCAAGGAGTCTTTGGAAACGATTGGGGGAATGTCTCTCCTACTCAAGGAGTCTTTGGAAACGATTGGGGAGATGTTTCTCCAAATTAAATTGGATCCCAAAAAGTCCTTAGAACATCATAAAAATCCGCGAACACACTTTTAACAATCCTATTCTTAATTGTAATTTAACATCAAGGAAAAAAAACACAATATTATACATATATCTATATATATATTACACTGAATTTAAATAAAAGAACAATTTATCCACCATATTGTTAAAATGGGTGAAAGCTCAGTGGAATTTGTAAATCCCTAATAGTTTAAAATCTAACCATGTACATTTCAATATATTAGTATACCACTTTATTTGACCCCACTTAAAAAGAATCCACGATACCAAGTATCGTAACCTAAAAAGAAATCCGTGATAACTAAGTTTTGTTACCAGGCTTGAATTCAGGCTTTACTGTCATTCCTTCTGTTATTATTTTATAGAAAAACTAAATCGAGTAGTTGCCTTCCTGTACCCGCTGTATTCGTGGAAGTACTATACTTTTAACCTTTCATATAACGCATTAAAAATGTGAGCTTTGAATTATTGAAAAATATCCCTTTCAAGCTTTTTCCAAAAGCTCGTCTTCATTTTGTTAACCGGCTTTTACTGGTAGAGTCTGGATCCATCGTTGAGACTGACAATATATAATTAAAAACTTTCCATCGACAACTTTAATGTACGGTTGACTTATATATAATTAAAATCCGTTCTTATTAATTTGAAGATTTTAACTTTAATTTTTTATTAAAATTTGATTAAAACATAAGAGAATAAGTTAAACAAGAGTTACATAGTAGCTAGTAGTACTCCGGTTTAGCTTAAACATAATTTAATTAAACAAAAAAACAATAAAAACAGATTTTATCACAAAATAAATATTATTGTTGAATGTCATCACCAAAAATTAAGAAATATGATTAATATTGTTTATATTAACATACATATATCTATATTTATGTGTGCGTGTTTTATTTTTATTAATATATGTATTTGTTTATAATAAATTTATTAAAATATGTTTTTTAATAATAATATATAAGTCATTTCAAATTGAAAATATTGTGAAAAAAAAGGAAATTAAAAGAAAAAGAAAAAATCAAAAAATTAAATAAAAAAGATTAAACTAAAACAAAAAATTAGTACTAATAGAATGGAAGTTACTAAACAACCCAAATTAAACCTCAACCAATCACTTTTACAAATAAATAAATTTAAATAATAATAAAACATAACAAAATTGAATTGAATTTCTAATATTAAATTATGTGTAAGTATCATAATTTTTTTGTCAAAGACAAACTAATACAAAAAGCAAAACTGAATGCTTTATACCATCTAAATATAATAATATATAAATAATTTTGAAATAATACAAAATAAGTAATGTGTATCTATATACACTATATTGAAATCAACTTACTTAAAATTCAATTTCAATAATTGATTTATAGCATATTTTTGCATAAATCTTCTTGGAAACATGAGTGACCTTGTTCTCAAACTTTTGATGTTTTTTCCTTCTTAAATCATGGTCTCATACTTTTAATGCTTTTTTCTCCTTGTTTCATACCCCTCACATCATGGCTTAGTTGGATATATTGGATGCTTAAATAGACAACATTGAAATGTGTTAGTTAATAATATTTTAAAATGTTGTTTAAAT